>CM024764.1:97691112-97867146 GCA_014218235.1 Colocasia esculenta | reverse complement strand
AACATGACTGATCTTGTAGGTGTTTAGGTGGTAAAAACCACAAATTTAGGTGGTCCATTGGTTGGAATAATTGGGTAAGATTTACAACAAGAAACGAAGCAAAACAAGTGCTGGAAACATGACACTACAAGAAAAATCGGAAATAGAGACCGAAATATTCGGTCTCTATTCGGTCCCTAAACATCTCAGAGACCGAATAGTGACCGAATTTGTCGGTCAAAAAATTCTCTGGTCACAAATCTGTGACCGACTAAATTCGGTCCCTATTCGATCACTAAATAGGGACCGAATAGGGACTGAATAAGATCGGTCCCTATTTAGGGACCGAACGTATTCGGTCCCAGTTCGGTCCCTAAAATAGAGACCGAATAGGGACCGAATATTCGGTCCTATTTAGGGACTGAACAGAGCCAGTCCCTATTCGGTCCCTAAAATAGGGACCGAATAGGGACCGAATTTTCGGTCCCTATTTAGGGACCGAACTGAGTTGGTCCCAATCAGTCCCTACAAATAGGGACTGAATTGGAACCGAATCATTTCGGTCACTATTAGGGACCGAATAATTCGGTCCCTATTTAGGGACCGAATAGGGACTGAATAAATGCGGTCCCTGTTTAGGGACCGAATATTCCGTCCCTATTCGGTCCCTAAAATAGGGACCGAATAGGGACTGAATCATTTCGGTCCCTAAAATAGGGACTGTATCATGATACTGTCAGCACCTGTCGACAGGCAAGAGCTTGCTGTCGACAGGGGCTGGTTTCCAGAACTGGAATTTCAGTTCTGTGTGTTCCTGTCGACAGCAAGCCATGGGCCCTGTCGACAGCAACACACAGTGATGGTTTTTGGTTTCTGGAATGGGTTCCTGTCGACAGCCACAAGTTCGTCTGTCGACAGGTCTTGTGCAAACTTTCAGAAATGGTTCTAAACCAACTAAAATGATACTAAGAAACTCATCTATTATTCCTAACATGATTAGGACTTAATCCAAACATAATCTTAGCCTCAAACATGAAGCTATCATGACAAGAGAATGGAAGATAAAGACATGAAATGTGGTTCATATGGTTGATCTTTCAAGAAGGCAAATTGAAAGGGAAAGTTCAAGGAAAAATGGAAATGGAAAAATTCGCAATGTCTTAAGATATCAAAATGTCTAGCAACACTCTAAAACATAAATTACAACCTCGTATATAAACTTATTCGTGACTTGTTAGCAAGCTCAAAGGTGACTCGTATGAGGCTGTAATCTTTCCAATTAAAAGGGAGAATAGGAGTACAAAGAGAAGTTGGGAACCTACCAATCATACATACTAACATATGATTTCAGGGATGGTTACAATTCATATAAGGATTCACAAGTTTAAGCCAAGTATGTAGGGATCTTGAATTCTTTAGCAAATGTAGGAACAAGGATTTAGAAAAGAGTGAGAAAGGAAGAGAATCCTATCTAGCTTAACCAAGAAGAAGAAATGACTGTAAGTGAAGGATCAAGCAAGTAGAGCTTGATATTGTAACAGCAACAACCTCAATATGATTTTCAGTTGTTCCTTAGCAATAGTTCCAGTAAAAACTTGAACAGGAACTAGTTGCACGAAAGAGAGAGACAGCAGTTCACACCAAAGCTGCTTCTGCACAAGGTTTAGCACTCAAAACCACCTCCTAACCAGAGATCACCCAACGCAATAGCAGCAGCATAACAGTAGAAGGTTTCAGAAAAATAGATACGAAGGATCTTGAGGTGTATTTTATAACCCAGAAATCTCCATGCACAACACGTTAGCAGCTAACGTGTCTTGGTAAGAATTCTTTTACCCATGTTTTAGCACGTAACCCATGCATATTTATCATGGCTACACGCACACAGTAGTAATTATAACCATTTCCAAAGTGTGGTGGCTCTTTAAGAGCCTTACACGTATCCCACTAGAAAATCCAAAAAAATTGCTTACCGTAATTGACCCATAATTCAATTGGTCCAATGATCACTATGCAAACTCATCTAATGGTGTCCATTTGAGTTCAAATTTCAACCATAACCTAATGTGATGGTTTATAAATTGTAGTGATTTTAGTTTAATTTTTAGATTTTATTTTACAGTAGGTGAAAATTCACCCGAAAAATGGTCGCGTCGACTTAATCTCGAAATCCGTACGTCAAAAATTTCGAATAATTACATTTTTAATATCTCCACAATTTTATAAGAATATGGTATTCTCGGATTTTTATTTCGTTACAGTTTTCGGTGTCACCCTGTCGGAGTGCGTACGACCGAAAGTAGTACCTAGGTATGATAAAGTGTCTTAAACATACCCTTAATCCTAAATATCACAATTTAAAATAATCGGTTTGCATAAACAAAATTTTCTAAGCAAATCATAGTATTTAAATTTGAGGGCATTACATTACTGCTCCAGTAACGAGGTCGTCCTCGACGAGTAGCTCCCAAGGGAAGATGACGCGCCAGCGGAGATGTCTTGCCGCCAACGGACCTTTCCATTATCGACGTGCCAGAGCAGTTAAGGGACGTGCTTCGTGATCTTCGGGCCCTTCCGTCAATAGACCTTCCTGTGGAGGTTGCCCGAGCCTGATAGAAATAGACTGCGGCGGTGCGTCCTCAGAGAGGACTAAAACGAGACTCGGCCCGCCTAACAGCTCGGCGTGCCAGGGAATTTGATCTTATGAATCCGTTATATTCCTCGGAGAATGTCACTCGGTCAAGTATGCTTTTCGGGCCGAGCCCCCGTGTGACAGAACGCCTCGACCAAGCCCGTTAAACAGATAACGTACTTGATCCGAGTCAGCCTCCCGCGAACGGGCCGAAGCCTCGCAAGGGATACCAAACCACAGTCCGTGTAAACATAAAGGAACACACCACATTTCATATATATTTCACAGTTTTACATAGCCAAATTTTCACAAAAACTGAAAAGAGGTACAAGAGCCTGGGGCATACCCCGAGGTACAACAGAAGAAAGTAAACATCTACAAAGCTACACTGCTGGAGAACTACACAGCTAGAACTACTCCGCTGGAGGTACTGACCCTGCACCGCTACGGCGCGGCCCGGAACTGGACGTCGGACGAGAGACGTCCTCCTCGCTCTCACCTGAGGGGGGTAGGGGTGAGCCTCTCTAGTCACTGGCTCAGTAGGGAACTCCCCCAAAAACCGAGCAAACCAACACACAAGTACGAATAGTAAACAGCACCAACAATTATAGAACAGCTAAGCAGGTAAGTAAAGCTGTAAAAATACTCACCGTCTGCCGACTACGAGAAACAACAGTAATAATTAAACGGCAAACCAGTACAGTGTACAAGCAGTAAAGTAGAGACAGCCAACACGAGCCACGTGAACTGGTTCGCGACACCAGAAACTGACTCGGACAACTAACACAGGTCTACCTCTCAGTCTCGCAGCCACGGACGAAGGTCCAGCTGCCGCTCCACGTGAAAAGGTCAAGCAACTGTGGAGACCAACTAAACACCACAACCTGCAGACCACACGGTCACAGGCCCATGCCTGGCACCTCAGGAGACCCTGGCCCGGGCTCTCTAGAGTGAGGCACTGGAAAAGGACTAGCTGGGGTCCAGTACGTCTACTGGTGTCCGTACCCCCAACTACGAGCGCGCTACAAGTGACTAAAGACAAATCAAGTGTCACTGTCCACTGTCGTCTTTCCCTCAGCCGGACGTACAACTCAACACAGAGTGAGGGTGTCCAGGTCAGACGACACAGACCTCGGCGGTACAGCACAAGCACCGAGACAAAGCCCCGAGTTAACAGCCTGGCTCACAAAGAACCTGGGGCACCCAACTGGAGAGGTAACCACGGTAGGCGTCGTACTACTCGCCACGTACACAGAACCACGTGCACGTCACACACAAACCACGTGAAACCTCACGTAAACCACAAGTAACCACGGTCCACTACACGTGAACCCAACTGACTCGCGTAAACAACACGCAGTTACTAAAGCAGGTAGCTAATTGCATACTTTGTATGCTAAATACAAGAATTATGTGCACTCAGTGCACCTCATGTGTCAACACACATGCAATAACGATAAATACTGTACATAGTCATTTCTGCTCATATAGAAGTAGGCGGCCACATCGATTGCCGCTTACATGGAGTCAACGGCAAGGGTCCTGGCCGTTAACCTCCTGGTTGAGGAGCTTGACGACAAGCGATCTTGACGCCAAGTTCTCCGGCCATAAACCCTGCAGAAACCCTAATCCGGCTCTGCAGGTTTCCCAAACATTAAAGCTACTCAAAAACATATAGAATTGGTTCATTTAACATGCTGGAACGCCATATAACCATTTCAACATGCTTTAAACATTAAACTACTCAAACCACCCATTATCCCCATATGGTGCAACTTATCCAAAAACACATTATCATGATATTCAGGTGGTTACGTTGTATTTTAAGGTTCTACGGAGTTAACCGGGTTCGTCCCCTACCTCAGAACGCGTTAGAATCTCCCGCAATCACCCGTTCACGCCGACCCCTCCGCGAGCTCCCACGGGAATTGCACCACGCCGCGACGTTTCCTCACGTAATTCAGCGATGCCGCGCATTCTACGATCGTCCAACCACTCCTCGGAACATGTTAGAAGCTTCAGAAACACCAGGGCGCGAAGCTGGGGCAAGAGGGGAGAGAGTGAGTGAGAGAGCTGCCCTCAGGTGAGCCTATAACCTGCAGAACTGTCAGGTTGCGTCAACCCCATGCCGCCAACAGCAACTGCCACCCTCTGCGTCCACATCTGCTGCCGCCAAGTTCAAGCAGTAAACGTCCACTAACCTGGACGCCAACAGTCGACGACCACCCCTGGCCGCCAACTTCAACAGAACAGCAACAGGTCCTATTTCATTTTAGGACCAACCCTGCTCTTCACCTGCTCAAGCCACGCATTCACATTACACATTCTACACAACTGACCCACATTGGCCTCACAATGGCCACCACATCCACAACACATACGATCCGCATGGATCCAAAAGGCACGCGACGTTACACCCCGAGTGCCGACACAGTGCCGAGTTGTATCTGCTCTGAGCAATTCGGATCACTCGGCTTGGTTCCAAACTCGGCGGATGAATACTCACTGGCGAGCGAATCGCTAGTAGTTAACCCGCATGAAAGGGTATAAATAGATTTGAGGTGGATTAATAGATTTGTTAACAAAGTCCGATGACGCCCTATCGGGAAGTAAACTAATTCATAAGTGGAAGTTGATCATATAACTGAGTTCGAGTACGCAGTTACGTAAGTTATTTTTTTTCTTATGAACTTAAACTTTATTTGAATATGAGAGACCATAAACTATGCAAAAGTTATGTTAATAATATATTATTTTATTTTAAAAAATATTCTTATATTATTAACATAACTCTGATGTTATCTTCAGAAGTGTGTATCTCGATAGGACGTCACCGAATTTCGTTAATAGAATTGAATATAAATCACCATAATTATCAGAAAAATATATTGATTCTAAAACTATGAATATTGGAATTATCAAAGTACATATATCGTGAAAATTTGATTTATAATTTTTGAGATAGTTTTCACTCGTCAAAATTTTATTTTAAAAAATTAAATTAAAATTATCATAAAATATATCACATTCTAATAAATTTATGTTTAAAAATTTACAATAAATAGACATGTTTAGATACAAAATTAAAATACTAATTAATTAAAAAACAAAATAAAACCAAACCGCTACAGTAAAGAAACGGTCATCCCATGACCGACTTCCTTATTTTATTTATTTTTTAAGGGAAAGACTTGTTGCAAACTGCCAAGTGGCGGTTTGCAACAAACTCAGCTCCTCATTGGGGGAGCCGAGGTCATTGCGGGTGGGTCAACCCCTAGGGTTGTGCCACCCCCAATGGAGTGATAGTTTGCATCACCGTGGATGCAACTACCACCCACGGTTTGCACCAAGTGGTGCTCTTTTTTTAAACGCCGCACTGACACATGGGCCAGCAAACGTTGAAGGGTCAAAAGTCTGCTATTTTCTACTTAAGTTTTTATGCTGCTATTCAGCTAATAAACTTTTCAAAATACGCTATTTTTAAAGAAAACCCTAATTGTTTCGTACTTCGCCTGCTCCATCTGAGTGCGAATGGGTGTGCAGTACTGCCTCTCTCGATCTCCTTGCTCTTTCTAAGTTGTGTATCTTGTTCTCTAGCTTCTCTGCTGTATGCTCTCTTACCATGCATATATTTCGTATCGAATATGGTTCAGGATTAGCATGAGTTATCATGCAGTTACCAGCAGCGGATCCTCTCAACAGTCAGTGGGGTCACGTGACCCCACTGATTTGGAAGGGGAATTTTAAAAGGTTCTCTTTTTTTGTTTATATATGTCAAAATTTTATGTAAAGTTATATAAGGTGACCCCACTGAATTTAAGGGTGACCCCTCTACATTCAAGTGACCTCATTGAACTAATGTTCAGGATCCGCCATTGACAGTTACCTAATATTAACGAGGAGGAAAGCCGGCAACTTGTCGAAACCTCTCTGCTGTCAACGTCGCTGCCAACTTTGGTACATGGGAAACCTGACCGTTTCCATAGAAACGAGAACAAACTTTGGTATATACGAATCTAAGTTTACAGCGTACCTTTTGTAATACACTAGAAAACGTTAAGAATATCTTTCTTATTATTACAAAGATGAGGCACTCGATCAATAAAAGATGGTGGTGCTTTCACCTTTGAAAATGTCAGATTCGAAGTATATTATTTTTTCTTTGGACATAAACCTTATGAACTCCTTAAATATGTAATCGATGCATGCCTCGTATTGAATGAAGTCGCCGTTTGCATGTACCGTCAAAGCCATGTATTACCATGCGCCCTCAAACACCGGTAAGTAATCTTAATGAAAGTTAGAAGAGAGTTGTGTTGCTCTTAATTAGTCGCCCCAACATTGGAATCGCCACCATAAGAGAGAAGAGCTCAAAGGGCCAGCAATCTTAAGGGGTGCAGTGCGGGTCTTCTCTTCTCTCTGTGTCGAGAATTCCAACGTTGGGTTGTCAGGAGCAAAGTTTTTTTCCAAATTAGAATGATAAGATGTCACAATTTTAGTATATTATAATACTCATTTTCTTATTTATAAAAGATATATAGGTGTTGTGGAGGGATACCGTCGGCCCAGTCATTAAGACCCACTCCTGTGTCCAACCCATTAGGTTAGGAGAATGGAGACAACGCCCAACCATCCCTTTGCTTCTTTGGTGGCAGTCCACCTATACAAGGATGTTCAGAGTTTGGTTCAATCTGTAAAATCAAATCAAATTGATTGGTTCGATTTGATTCGGATTGGATACTTTTTTATTATGATTCGATTTGATTTGATTTGAAACTCACAATTTCAGTTTAGTTCAATTCTTAACTCGAGTAAACCTATTCAACTGGAATAAATTGAGTTACTATTATATATGTCGACAAAAATTATATCAATTTCGATTCGTTCTTCTATATATAATAATAAATTATTAAAAGATTATGGATAATTTATCTTCTTAGTGAAAATCATTATTATACTTGTTATTTTCACATTTTCTCTTTAAAAGTATTACAATAAATATGCATATATTGAAAGATTAATGTGTTGATAGAGACTTTAAATATATTTTAGTTTAAACTGAATCAAATAGAACCAAACCGAATTAAATCGATTTGGTTTGGTTGGTTTCATGAATCGGTTCGGTTTGTTCGAGTTGGAAGTCTGAGTTCGGTTTGGTTCGATTTGAGAAAAAACTCCTTCAAATCGAACCATGTTCACCCCTAGGCCCACGTTGAAGGAAGGGCGTGGGTTTGACCCACCCCAATCTTCTGATCCCTTGGGCCACTAACATACTCTAGGCCAAAGCAGGCGAAGGCCGCCCTCAGGCTAATCATCTCCAAATGACTCTTCCCACCAAGATTGAGTCCTCAACCCCTTGAGGCATAATAAGGCGCACCACTCCGATGTTAATGGCATGGCCACACCTGCAACTAGACATGTGTTAAGGTATAGTCTCATATGCAACCCAGTACACCTCTACCCTATAAGGAGATAGCTTCTCATGGCATCATCTATCTCTTGTGGGTAGAGCTAGATGGCACTCCATCTCTCGTTTGAAGCCATGTTGATCTAACATGCACCCTCAACTACCCCCAACAGTTAAGTTGTATGGCCCAGGGAGGGGGGAACAAGTATGGAGGAGTTTCCCTGACATATGTTTAAAGGAGGAGCTAGGAACCGTGGATAAGGGAGATAAGGAAAAAAAAAGGGGAAACAAGTTCTGCACTATCACATGGGTACAAGTACCCCATCTCTCTCTCTCTCTCTCTCTCTCTCTCTCTCTCTCTCTCTCTCTTCTCTCTCTCTCTCTCTCTCTCTCTCTCTCTCTCTCTCTCTCTCCACCCTTGTTCTAATAGATCTCCTAAATTAAGCATCAAAGGATTCTCCTCCTTAGATCTCTCTAGGAGCCCGCTAACTATTTTCATTGGCTACATGTGCGAGCGGCATTTCTTATATCAATAAATTCAAGAGTCTATGGAGATGGGACGGTAGTAGTTGATCCTTTTAACCTCTATCACAACCTTTTTTACTAAATTTATTTTTTAAAAGTAATTAATAAGTCATAGTATACTTGAGTTTTATGAATGAGAATACTTACCATCCAAGACCGATAGTTATCCTAAACATTATAGTGTGCACGGGTCTCACCATCTTTTCCTCCTCTTATATAGGCTCATATTTCCAATATAAAAGTTATTTGTCCTCCTTAGTTGGCTATTTATCGTCTCTAAAAATCAATTAAGCGAGACAAGTAGCTTTCAAAATAGATTTAGATGTGTTAACTCACCCACTTGAACTTGGTAAATATTGAGTTTAATGTGTGTCTCAAATATATACAAGTGATGTCAACTCTGGCAATTGTAATTGTTGGATGTGGAATGTTAGATCTAGAGGGGGGGTGAATAGATCTTAACCCTTAAAAATAACCTCACAATTAAAAGCTTAGAGAATAATAAATGAGAGCAAGAGACAAGAGAGCAAAACACATGGGACACCCAGATTAATTTTTAAAGTGGTTCGGCTCCAAGGAGGAGACCTACGTCCACCCCTCACTTAAACCAAGTGAGGGTTTCACTATGAGCAATTCAACAGTGTGATACACTCACACTCTCGCTAATTCACAGCTTTTACATCCACTGACTAACAGCTTGAAAGCCATTGATCCACAACTTCAAGGTCACAGAGACCTCCTCAAGCCACACACAACGCCGCGTGAGATCAACACTCCTAACTCTAATAGAAGTAGCTAAAGAGTTTTGGAGAAATTTGAAAGCAAAATGAATTGCACAAAAGATTGAGTTTAATAGACAAATCCTCAAATACCAGTTCTTCGATCTTGTTTGATCTTCTTCATTTTCTTCAACTTGAACGATATTTAGGCCCTGATGGCTTAGATTATGCTTCAGATCATCTTGCATGAGTCTACCATATGGATGAGTTCTTGAAGCTAATTGACTTGATCTCCTTCGAATCAGACTTGACTGGCGATGCTCTGCTCACGAATCATCAGAGTTGATGTTGGCACAACATCCATTTTTTTCGTCATATCCTCCAGGAAGGAGCTTTCTAGAGATGCTTCATCATGCTTTCTTTTTCTTTTTCTTTTTTTGTGCGGAACACAAACTTCATGATTTGCGGCATCACCAAATCTGCAGATGGTCCCCACAGAATCACTCTACCACTAGGAGGATAATCTCCACCAAGCAATCTTTCTGAAAGCTTCAAGTGTGGGCCACAGAATCCCCTTAATTGGGCCTTGGTTCTTGTGCCCAAATATGTCATGTGTTCATCTTAAATTTATCGCTGAAAGATAAAGTTCCAATATGTGTCGACGTATCTTGTGCACTGCGTCAACGCATAGTGTTTGTACTTAGAACAATTCACTGGATGAGGACTGATGTCGACCTAATAACCATATTGCATCGACCTTCTATGTGTTTCTACAGTTCACAGGATGAGCACTAGTTTCGACCTGATAACCATCTTGTGTCTCCCTTCTATGTGTTTCTACAGTCCACTAGATGAGCACTGGTGTCGACCTGATAGCCATCTTGCGTCGACCTTCTATGTGTTTCTATATACGTCTCTTTGGAAAACATATATAGATGAGGTCGACTTGTTGCACTAATTGCGTCAATCTTCTAATCCCTTTTCAGTTTAGAGCTCACTAGATACTTTAGGTACGTCAACCTGATTAGTCTTTTGCATCGACCTCCTGATCAATTTTCCGTTGATCACTTACTTGATAGACTGCATGTGTCGACCTGATAGCCATCTTACGTCGACACATCTTTATCAATTTTACATATGTTGGTACCTGTCATGAGTACAGATATATTAGAGTATCTTTTAGCATTAATGTAAATTATATATCTTAGTTAGGCACTATCTTAGTCATCATCAAAACAAGAGATACAACAGTAATGTACAGAGGTAGAGCTATCCAGTTTGTTAAAGCCCACCCACCCACCTATTAAGGTGGGAGAACGGATTTGTACCCAGCCATCATCCCACTCCCTTATAATTGACCCATACGGAAGGGTGTGTCTCCGACCCACAAGATCGCAATAATCTCTTCAGTCTCTTGGGCTACTGACACTCAACCCAAAATAGGTGAGATCAGCACTCTAGATCTGTTGTGCTCAGAAGACTCTCCACTCGCCAAGATCGAGTCCTCAGCAATGATAAATCCCGCCTCTACAATGCCAAAGGATTATGCTAGGTGCATCCTTGCTACTTTGGGATAAGGTCTCGCCTTTTATTGTCACGTTATGATAGAAGATGATCTAGCCTGCCACCTTCCCAATATAAAAGAGGGCGTCAAGCAAACAAAGGAGGTAAAACAGAGTAAAACAAGTGAACTCTTAATTCTTTCACAAGCACAGAGAAAGCGCTAGAGTTTCTCTCTCTCTCTCCCTGGCAACCTTGGTTCTAATTAGTTCTCGGATTTGAGTGATAGAGATTTATCCCTCAAATCAGATGCCACATTGGGCCTTCAATCTTATGTCGTAGCCTACAAGTGTAAACGCCATTCCATCATCTACAAATATAAGAGCGCTTATAAGAGAGCAGACTCTTTTAAACCTCTACGAGTAGATTATGTATGAATAAGATTGATAACTCAAATTTAGACGTACATAAAGATGTTGAGGTGTCATTTGACTTATTTTACATTTAATTCTAATTTGACCATCGAGGTAAATAACTAAGTTTGATATCTAAAAACAGTGTTACATAAGTTAGATCAGTGTCTTTACCTCATCTACACTAAATGCAAGTGAATTGGGTTATTCATTTAGTGACAAATAAAATATTTATCGCACTTGTCAATCGTACTTTTAAATGTATTTAATTTTGATCTTTTCATTTGCTAATACATTGAGGATAATACATTGTGTCCACCCAATAGAACATAAGTAATACATTCAAAAGTAGAATTGATAAGTGAAATAAATATTTCATGTGATAAAAATAAGGAGAAAAACTTTATATCCGCTTAACATAGTACGGGGCTCAACATGGGACCAATCTCGTACCTGAGCCAAATAATTAAACTTTACTAAAAAAAAAATTTGGTGGCATGCCCTCTTGTGATTAATATATATCACATCAATATAATTGGACAACGTTATGAGATATATGTATAGGGCTATCAAATAAAGTGCAACAAATACTTGGGGGTGTTTACCTGATTTACATGTAATCCTCGAGGTGTGTAAATTTGGAATTTTTCTGGTCAAGTGAGGTAAGGCAATACGGATATACGGAAAGTAGGAGCTAAACATCAATCCTTGAGTCCACAAATCGTTATAAAAAAAAAGTGCAACAAATACTTTTCTTCTCAAAAATAAGTGATGGGCCCCTCAATTGTGTTATTGGGCGCAATGTGCCCGGTCCTTGTATGAGCTGTCCTGCTCCAACACCCAACAAGCAAAGAAAACGGCGTGAGCGGACCTGGCGCTATTCATGGGGACGGGGCGCACGGGGATGCACACGGGAGACAGATGGATCACCGTCGACCGGCCTGGCGGCCGCACCGCCAGGTGGCGCGGGGATGACGAGACCCCGCGGCCTTCTCGCCCCTCCCCCTTCTCCGCCACCCTCGCCTCCCGCCCCGCGCGCGGAAGCTCCCTGTGTTGAGCTGGTCGCCGCGGGGGCGCATCGCTTGTGGAGCGAGGACGGTGCCGACATACGGGGCGCACAGGGATCCGATCAACAGGGCAACAGCCCCCCTCCCCCGTGGCTTCGGATTTCTCTCCGCCCACCTCTCTCTCTTTCTCTCTCTGAAGCGACAGAGCAGCTGTTAGCTCCGGTTCCAGCGATATCGCCGGGGGCGTTCGCAGATTTCGGCGAGATCCCACACCTCCCCGTTCCGAAACGGAAGGGAAAGGAGGCACCTTTGCCTCTCTGCTGCACCTCCTCCGCAGCGCTCCTTCGTGTGGGTAGGCGTTTACAAGTGGTGAGAGGCCTCTCAGCGTGCTCATTGCCCCCGCCTCTCATGGTGGTTCTTTCTCCAGTGGGTCCTCTCGGCTGCTCGTGAATCGTTCTCCCGGGAAGTGGAGGTCGCCATGCACGGGGCGGGCACATAGCTCTCCCGACGTTTAGTCCATAGGAGGGGGAGGATGGTGATGCAGGAGGGACAGCAGCAGGCCTTGTACGGTTGCAGCGGCAGTGTTCGCGAATGGGGAGGCGTCGCCGCTTTCATCTCTGCCGCTGCCGCCGGCGATGCAGTCGGGGAGAACAGACCCAACAGGAGGCCCAAGCAGAAGAGGACCCCCCAGCGCGGGCTGGGCGTCGCGCAGCTGGAGAAGATCCGATTGGAAGAGCAGCAGAGCGGCACGGCCGTTGTCACCTCTGCCCCCTCTTTGCCCGGTCCTTTCTCGCCTGCCATGCCCCTTCCTCCCTTGCCGCTGCCCTCAACGCCCTTCTCGGGAGCCTCCGATCTGAACCCGCCGGCGACCAGACCCGTCATTCCTATCCCCTCTGCTCCGTTCTGTGACCTGCTGGTCCCGGCGCCACCGCCTGCTGCGGATGCTCCCATCGTGGGACCCCCCGCGGGCTTGGCCGGCCACGGGTTCTTGCCATCTCTGCTGTGGAATCCATTAGACATGAGCCCCCAGGGTGTGGAAGCAAGTAACAAAACGTTCAGCTTCCCGATTTCGCTGCAGGAGGAGTCCTCTAACACCATTTGGCAGCCATCGGGTCCTTTCGAGTGGCAGTATCAGCATAATTGGCAGCAGCAATCCAAGCACCCGCTGCCAAATCCATCGGTTAGGATCTTGTTTAAGCGATTTAGTCTTTTTATGTTAAGCGATATCATCACTTTGTGCGGACGTGACAAGGCTCAGCTGGGATGTTGCTGCAGGTAAATCCATCGGTGTCGCTTCCATTATCTGGGGTTAAGCTTCGGAATCTGGAGCCCCATTCAAACCAAAGTAGCAACAATATGAGCAAACATGCAAGTCCTGTGTGGCCTGGGGATGAGAAGGTCTGCTCTCTCTCTCTCTCTCTCTCTCTCTCTCGTTTGATGAGTTTCTTCTCACGTGGGGTCTGGTTAGAATGTAGAAGAGATGGCTGGCATGAAGCGTCCCTGGCCGTTCCATCTCGACGCCATGGCGGACTACACCAACTTCCCTTGCAAACTCCCCCTTCCTCCACTGCCATTCCCTCGAGCGGATGAGCACTCGCCCATGAACGGATGTAATCTTCTAGACTTCAAACCAGGAAGCACAAGCTTAAGGTACGCTATTTAAACCAGATACTCGTGTTGCCACAGTTCCCTGCCCTATATTTGTCTCACCCTGTTTGCTGCTGTTGTCTTGCTCGTCAGGGACTGCTCCCCTCCCTCCTCCGCCACATTCCAAGCTGACGGCAGGAGCCTGTACGGGAACCCACCTGAGAAGAGATCTAAAGAAAGGAGCAGTGCTCCTGTTTATGGCGTTTTCTCACTCTGGGGCATCTCTTCTCCTCCGGCGCTGCCGGCTGCTCCGCCAAGCTTAAGCAGTGCACGGGCACTTTTCTCTCCCAGTACTGTCAGGACACCTCCTCGTCTGTGCCAGCACCCGACCAGTATCATGTGAGTTCTCCTGAACTCTGGGTTCTCCGTTAGTATATATAGACAGGCCTTACCGGCTTATTAGCTTCTTCTGCGATTTGTTTTTGTTACCGTACGTACACTAAACTTATCTTTCCTGTCCGAGTGCTTGCAGGGAACGACAGATGATGTAAGCTTGAGATATGAGGGGTCGTCACGAAGCCCACAGCAGCTGCCTTTCTACAGCTTCTTGCCGATGAGATCGAGCAACCAAGAGACCAGTTTGGCAGCAACTAGGCATGAAGATGTGGGGAGCATTGATCTGAACCTAAAGCTGTGAGAGGGTCTCTTTCGGAAGCAAAACATTAGGGATTGTATGAAATTTCTGTCGTCATGGTCTTCTAGGTAGCTTAAACAGGTCGAGTTCGATGCTCAGAACCGAACCCATCGATCTTTTGTGTTTAATTTCATGATTTTTGGAGCGTTTACGTTGTTAAGGTGAACGAAGACGACGTTATGATTCTGCATTTGCTTTGGCTCGTCATCGATGTGTGATTCGTGGAAGACGATCTGACATATCGATTGTAAGTGTGTGCAGATTTATCATGATCCTAAAAACTACGATGCCAAGATGTAAAAGCTATAAGAATTAGTATATATATAAGAAAACGAGAAATACTATGCTCCTGACACTGCATAGCCTCGTTGGAGGGGCCGCGCGTCTCCCTACGCGCGCCGCGTGGAGGGGCGGGCACCCCAGCATTAAATGCTTTTTTTTTGTGCACTATTTGTGTGCACAAATGATGTATTAGTGTGCACAAATACATTATTTGTGTACACAAATGTAAAAAAAAAAAAAGAATTAAATGCTGGAGGGGCCCGCGCCCTCCACGCGGCGCGCGCAGGGAGGCGCGCGGCCCTTCCAACAAGACTGGGCTCTCGACAGTGTCGGGAGTCTAGCATTACTCATAAGAAAACTCATTGTTAAAATATTGAACCAAAGTCCACAGTACATTTTACACTAGGAGTCCATTTGATTCCCCGTAAAATCACCCACAAGAAAATATTTTCCAATAAATCTCAAAAAATGGTCATTTGGTTGTCCGATAAATAGATCCATAAAAATAATTTCCTTAAAAACTTGGATTTTGGCGGATGACAGATCGCGGAAGCCATTTTCGCGCAGTTCGCAAGCAACAACGTCAATAAGCGCAACCTCCTCCGCCCACCCAGTCCAACCTCAAACCTTTCCTGACGCACGCTGCAGCGGCCGACGTGACCCTCTCTCACTCCTCTGCCAGCTGACTTCGCCGGTGCTGTCGCTCCTGCCACAAGCACCCACTTGTCTACGACGGGTTTTCCCCAGCTACGACATGTCCCCACCCCACCGGTCATCTCTCTCGCCCAACCATAAGAGGCCCTCCTCATGTCCGTTGCTTCCGAGCTGGGTTTCTTCCACCTCACCGACCACGGCGTCCCTCCCACCTCTCCGACATGGTTCTAGACCCACCCCCAGGACCCGAGCTAGACAACTCCAGCGCCTCACGCCAACTCCATCATCGTCGCAGTCGGCGATGACAACGGGCTTCGAGGTCCTACCGCTGGAGGACTCGACCTTCTCGACAGTGCGGACGACATCCACACTCTCCACCGTCGGGCCCAAGACGAGGTGCTTCCCTTCCAGTCACGCGGTCTTCTCCGTGCAGATAAAGAAGTGGGAGCCGTTGGTCCACGGCTCGGCATTGGCCATGGACAGCACCCTAGGGCCAGTGTGCTTCTTCATGAAGTTGTCGTCCTCGAACTTGGTGCCGTAGGTGGACTCGTCACCAGTGTCGTTCCCGACGGTGAAGTCGCTGCCCTGGCACATGAATTGAGAGATCACCCTGTTGTAGGTGATCCCTTGTAGGGAGGGGTTGTCAGAGCTGCCCACACCCTCTCCCTAGTGCACAACACCCGGAAGCTCTCAGTCGTCTTGGGGTGATGTCGGCAAAGAGCTCTATCATAATCCGGCTAACCGGGGTGCGATGTTCATGTCGAGGAAGACCTTCGGGTTGGGCGCCATCGTCTTGATCTGGTTCTTGTCGCTTGTAAGGAAGAAGACGAGAAGCAAATAATAGAGCACATGAAGGGGAGTCGGGATCCTCTCGGCCCCCCGCAGGAGGGGGGGCCGGTCAGTACATGGGGTGGGGGAGGATTTTTTCACATACCCATACCCCCTGTGTAGAACACCAAAAAAGGAGATGTTTGAGGGGTGAATGAAAAATCTCCCCCCACCCCACCTTTTGTACTGATCGGCCCCCCCTCCTGCGGGGGCCGAAAGGATCCCGATTCCATGAAGGGAGGCTGTTGCGCCATCATTTCGATTATTTTATAGAAAAAGTAAATAATATATTTTTATTTTTTTATAAATATTTTTCCGTGGAAAACTTTTTCCTCTTGAACATATTTTACAAGGTACCAGACACACCCTAAATCACACAAGCACTTCCAACCTTAAAACGCAAATGGTTGTCACTTCAAAATGACGATACGAAGATCAGAGGACTAACTAATTATGCTACGACAAAAAAGGCCTTCCAGAGAGAGAGAGAGAGAGAGAGAGAAGAGAGAGAGAGAGAGAGAGAGAGAGAGAGGAGAGAGAGATGCTCTCAAATGGTCTAGTACCTAAATAATAATAATAATACAAAAATAATACTTATTAGAGAGGAGAGAGAGAGAGAGAGAGAGAGAGAGAGAGATGCTCTCAAATGGTCTAGTACCTAAATAATAATAATAATACAAAAATAATACTTATTAGAGAGAGAGAGAGAGAGAGAGATGCTCTCAAATGGTCTAGGACCTAAATAATAATAATAATACAAAAATAATACTTATTATTTTTGGGTATGGGAAGTCTGACAAAATGGTGTGAGAGCTGAGTGATCACAAATTATCAGAATTCATGTTCTATACACTCTCACCACCCTCTCTTTTCACGCTCTTACTGTAAAATTTTAGACTTACACACCTCGAGAATTATATGCCCCCCCCCCCCCCCATTGAACTTGAGACCTCTTACCTTGAACAAAAGTTCTAATCGATCATCCTAAAAAATAACTCAAATGTTTATTAGGATGAGTAAGATATCAATATTACTGTGCATAGTACAATGAGCGCTACCATCTTTTTCCTCTTTTTTATGCAAACTCAGATTCTCAATTCAAAAAATTATGTCTACTTTAGTTGGTCATGACAAATAGCTAATTAAAAAAATAAATTGATAACTTTTATGTTAAAATTCTTTATCTCCCATAAATGTTATTTTGTCATATTAATACTAATACTAAGAGTAACAAATAACAAAATTAATATAACAAACAATTTTATAAAAATATAAAATATTTAATGCTCTTGCTTAATAGATTCCACACACCAGTGGACAGACCACTAGCTTGTGGAACAGATAATTTTCCCATCCATCGATACGTGCAACTAATATTTCTCAATTATAATTATCTCACACACTATTTGATGAGAAATATTATTAGGTAAATTAATTAGAAGTCTCTAACTATAACATAGAAATCCTTACTATAACAGAACGCTTAACGTATACTGTAACAGATGATAACACTTAATGTAATAAATTACAACTCTGTTAGAGACTAACAAATAAATCAAAAATCTGTTAGAGACTCCTAATTAATTTACCCAATATCATTTACCATCTATTATTACTCAACCCCCCCAACCTAATTAATCAGAAGTCAAATCCACACGTCTATGAAATCCCATCTACAGACCAATCAAATCAAGAGCCAAATAAATAGGTAAAAAATATTTTCTCCGTATTACTCACTCTTGATTTGATTAGTTGAAAGTCAAGCCCACATGGCCCACACTCGACCCCCACCTCAACACTTATATGTAAAAAAAGTTTTTTATATAAAATCTCTCTCTAATACTTACCAGATTCCCTCTAACCTGATACTGAGAGGAACTCCCCTCCATTGCCGATGCCATTACCAACTCTCGATAGAGACAGCAGTCCCAATACCAACCCGGGGTGTCACTGGCCCATCATGAAAACTGCCGAACAAATCAGAGAGACACCACTGGAAGTTTGGTTAAGTATCTCATCAGAATGATACCTTGTCATCTTACGTTTCCCTATTGCGTTGGATGATGTCCATAAGTTATTTTCCCTAAGTTATCGACCATTATGAACACAAGTACAGCTTACTAAACCAGACCAGACGACCGCCATCAAGAGCCAGGGGCAACAGTACCATCCTCTCCGTGTTGGAGCTCACCTGCAACGTCGTTGGCAACGCTGATGTGCCTACTCGCCGCGTCTCTCCCTTGGCATGAGAAATGGGACCTCAGGCCAATCCAGCACTGGTAGTAATCGCGGTCGAGGTTGGGAGACTCCAGAGCCCAGGGACAAACTCGAGGGATCAGATAGGACTCGAACATGAAAGCCATGGTACCGGCAATCCTGACGGGCTCCGCGCCCTTCCCTCTTGAAACCGTAGCCTGCTCACGAACAAGTTTCTCTTTTAACCGGTGGGAAGGGGAGGGAAACGAATGGGACAAGAGAGAGAGCTTCGTTCGATGCAAACCTCGTAGGTCTTCGTGTCAGGTCCATGGGGTGTCATGCAGCTGTGGAGGCTGGCACCTCCCGGGGAAAACCCATCAGCCTTTGCCTGGAGAAGTCCCGTATGAAACAAAAAAAATTTAGTTACACTACATGATTTTTTCACCATGACACGATATGGTTGTGTTGCATGAAAGAGAGGACAAGGTGCACATTACACACTCGACGGTACCTCATATGTTCCATAAATCAGACCCATAAATTCGCTCATACAGTTGCGATGGTAATAAGGCGGACGAAAGGTATGCTCGGCGACCAACCAGCGTGGTGGGAAAATGACGAAGTCGAGGATAGCAACACCAGGCTTATCTGATGGAGCCGTCAACACTGTGACAAGATAAAATGGCATAAACAGATTAAAAATAAAAATACTGGCAAAACTACAAAGAAATGAACCATTTCCATTTTTCTTCGCGTGCGCACGCGCATGGTGGGAGGGGTGAGAGAGAGTTGCGTGAACACGTGTATCATGACCTCTCCTAGCTACCTGTGTTTACTGAAGGGTCGCCATGATCGATAAGAACAGTATTGAATGGGCAAAACTTATTCAAATCATACTGCAAAACAAGTTGAAGCAAGAAGCGGTGTCAGATCCAAGTCCCAGAAAGTTTAGTGAAAGCAGTTCCACGACATGACCATGCAGTTCGGTTAAGTGTATACATTAATAAAGGTCCTCCTTCCGATTGCGGTAATCACCTTGTTATAGTATAAGCTAATGTCACAAGGAATTATATATCCGTCAGCATGCGGCGAAATGATCCTTTTCAGTTATAGTTTGATAGAAAAAAGGTATAATACCTTATAAGGTACATAGTTCCCATGCCAAGCAACCACATTAAACGGAGAAAAGTCCTGCTTTGCTGTAAAGAGCTCGCCACCAAATTTCTGTACAATCGTATACCCGGGATGGACGTTGTTATCAAACCAAGCAACAGGAACCAGGAAGTCCCTTGCAGCAGCAAGACCATTAGCACCTACACAATTTTACGGCTTTCAATGCAATGACCGATTGAGCAGGTAAAGAGAAGAATCTACAAAAGATAACATGCAAGTACAGGAGTGTTTGATCAATTTTGGTACCTATTGGACCAAGATCAGGAAGTTGAAAATGGGTACCAAAGACCTCGGAGACATAACCACGTGAACAACCATCTGGCAAGTCAACTGAGAAACGAAAGCCTTGTGGAAGCACAACCATTTCACCAGGAGACACTTGCAATCTTCCACATTCCGTTGTGATCCACAGCCCTGTGCTAAGAAAAGAAGTTCAGAAAAACAGGAAGTAGAAGGAAAAGGAGGTTCCCAAGTTCATAATTTTAAATGACTACAGATCATAGTACAGGTATATGGACTGAAGCAGCTAATTCTTAAAGAAGTCTTATAGCGTATAGCTTCACCCCTAATGCTTAAAAATGATGCAGCATGTTGGGATTTTCACACTGATAGAACCTTCAAATATCTAGATAACGCAAACCAAGGATCCTTTGTCCATAAACAAAATGTAAGCAAAAGAAAATCATCCTTTAAGAGAGAAAAGCAGAGGACATTGGAAGAGTTTGTTGTTATATCTGGAGAGCTTCTAGTGCTCACTGTTCAATACGGTAAAGCAACATGTATTTGCTGACGACACAGGATGAGTACTACATAGTTGGAAAGGAAAACCTTAACAGGGACGTGCTCCTACTCCTATACCATAAGTTAGGAATGAATGGGAAGACAGAATAAAGAAAAACATATCCCATAATCATGGGGCTAGGTAACACGATTACCTTTGACAACCTTTAAAAAGAAGCCAAAAGACAAATACAAATGGTCAGGATAGGGATCACTTGTAATTGCAGAGCAATATCTATAGCATCAAGTACCATGTACACCAATTGTCTAAGATTCTAAAATAAGGCAGCAATTTCAAAGATTATTTCATGTGACAAGATTCTAGTGGGGAACTTTCTTGGTGTCCAGGGAAACCCAACCCACACCAAACAAGATTTAGCATAAGCTTGTATCCTAGCCCGAGCCACAGTGTGTAGCCTCAAGACCTGCTGGCAGCCACAGGGTCTGCATCTAGCAGGCAAGGCAAATAAATTCTATTCCGAAACACTATATCTAAGTGCGGAGATGTTAATAGGTGAAGATAAACGTGCAACCTCATGGATAATCATGAGGTGCTTCATAATTCGACACATACACCTGAGACAAGGTAGCTTGTTGAAAGTCAGCTAACATCTATTATTCTGCCTTCAACACATAAATGTACTACAACAAAAAATACATGTTCATACTGATCAAAGCATGCCGACTGGAAGTGTACTGGATATTTATGAAGAGGAAGAAAAAAAAGAGGTCCACAAACCATAAACATACTTACTCCCTTTTTGTGGAACTATAAGAAAATCACCATCAGCATTACAAAATGCACACCCAACCATGGATTTGTTGGCAGCATACCTATATCAAGTTACAGGTTTTGAATGAGTTGGAATAACATCGAACATACAATAACCAGAGATCAGACAAGCAGACGAGTAACATTGTTGTGGAACATGAGAATTCAATGTTCATCATATCAATGATTTCGATTTTAGTATTTGGATAATCTTGCTTGTAGGAAATATTTCACTAGATTCAACAGAAGGTGGCTTGGTTTTAATTCAAACATTTAAAATATCAGAACAGATTGTAACTAGTGTTCTTAAATTTCGATGGAGAGTTACATATATACATTGTATATACTCAAGAAACTCGTTTCATTAGGAGAATCTTGTCATGTGCTTTCCCTTTGTTTCTCTGGTACATGATTTGGCAGGCTTTGATGCTGCTATTCTATTTTCAAAATGTAAAAACTAGGTCCAGTTATGTGTTATAAGTTGAACGGCAATGATGGATCCTTTTGAAAATGTTAATGGGCCATGTGTTGCAGATTCAACATAGGTTGGCTGGTTATATAGTTCATGACTCACTGATACAAGATCCAAATATATTACTGTTTTAATCTCTCATTTCTATCACAATCAAACAGAACATAAATACAACTATGTGCAAATGTACACATACATACATACAAAAGTATGAAGCAAGAACGGCAGTTTCCGACCACCATTCAAATTTGTGCCAGTAACAACTAATGCTGCCATGGAGGTTTTAGCTATTCAGGGTATTACTGAAATAATAATAAAAAATCCGTAAAAACAAATTTAGTAAGAATTGTTAGAATCAATAAGAATTCCAGATTCATTCCATCTCGACATCGTTTTTATGTCTCTTTCACACCTCGTATTTCAGTTCACTCCAAGTCGAGCACTGACGCTCAAGAGAAAGCAGTAACCTAATCGCTCAAACCAGAACCAGCATCAAAGTAATTTCTAGAAAAGAAAAGAAAAATTTGAAATACCAATTACATGTGAATAGCAAATCCGTGCCGAAGGTAAGAGCTCCCCGCACCACACACAGTGTAAAGTCCATCTATAAAGTCGGTTGGGGTCTCAGGATCATCTACAGGCTTCCAGCGCAGCTGCGTCGGTGTGGCCGCAGACGTCGACTGGTTAAATTCGCTAATGAGATATTTGTGACCGGGGATGCGAGGATGGAATGGTTCGTGCGTCACAGAGGGCTTTATTCTGTACAACCAACTGTCCAAGAGACAAACTAAAAAGGTCAGAAACAAGCACAAGAACTACGGTAATAAAGACGGAAAAGAGAACTAATCATGCACAACACGAGATAGCATGTATAGATGGTCCAAGAAGATGGATCGGTAGTTGTAATATCGATCTTAATAGTGTCCATCCTACGATCAGACAAATCTCCATATCTGTCAGGATCCGAACCACCAATCAAGATTATGCAAAACAGATCATGATAAGAAGGGAGACAAACAGCAATTACGGATCATCACAAGCTAGCTGAATAAGAACATGGATAGATAAGCATCAATTTGGTATCCATAGTAGTGACCACCATCTAAGGATCAGAGAAATTCTCCAAAACGTTGCGACCGGGAAACCAAAGCCAGCGGGAAATAGGAAGACGAAGAGGAGGCGAGGCCTGGGCGGAATCCAGCCACCGAGAGCAGGTAAGGAGAAGTGGGGGAAAGGAATCATTACCTCCTCTGGTTCAGCTTGTGGGGGGTGGTGAAGGACGTCCCCGAGATCTGCTCGGCATAGAGGCCGTAGGGGCAGTGGAGGGGGTTGTTTTGCCCGCTCGGCAGAGCGACCTCCATAGCCTCGGAGGAGAAGTGGTTCCCGAACCCGGCCTGGTAGGGCAGCCGCTCCCAGGGCGCGGCGTCCCCGCCGCCGGGGGCGACCTCCAGGTGCCGCCTCTCCATGGCTGGTCTAGCGCCGGGCCGTCGCGGGGGCACCGCTTGTGGAAGGCCAAGCAGCGGAGGAGGCGACGAAGGAGGCAAGGCTGGATAAGTGCTGCCGCGCGCACGGCTCCTTCCCCGCCTTCGGCCTTTTGCCGCCTCTGCCGACGTGTATCGCAAATATCGGACTCGACGAAGTGCGGTATGGATGGGAACTTGTCGTTTAGAGTCCCCGTCGCAATATAGTGTTGGTTAGTTGTCTGAAGAGAGTGATTGACACGTGTCATGTTTTTGAGGAGACGAATGCTTTTTTTTTTCTTAAAAAAAAAGGAGCGAATGCCCTTTTTTACATAATCTATATATGTTATTAAAAATAATTATTTGGTTCTGTCAAATAAAGCGTTAACTGGCACACACAAAAAAGTAAAATCACAAAGCATGTTTGTTCATCTCTCTCTCATAAAAAATAAAAAAAAAACTTTTCTTATCTACGTTTCTCCATCTATCTCTCAATTTCAAAAACCCCTTCCACCTATTATATGGATTTAGGGAAGAAACCACTCATTACATATTTAGGTAATAGATTAGATCATATTTTAAATATTTACTTACATCATTTTTTATATTTAGTTCATATTTTAGATGTTCTTTTAAATCATAAGTCATATGTTAAATCATAATTTATATGTAGAACTAAACCATACTTCATATGTTTAAATTATAGTTGAGATGATTGTATATTTAACACTTTTTATATTCATAATTCAGCACTTAAGTTCGTACATTTTTTTTTTTGCTAAAATTTGCTTCACCGTTTTTAACATATAAAACGTAACGTACGTCTTAGTGGAAAACTTAGTGTCCCATATTAATTTCTAAAATTTGATTAGTGTTGTTGGAGAGTATGTGTCATTAAGTGATGGAGAGTATATATAATCTTTTTTTTACGTTAGAAATTAAATAATTAAAATATGGAGGATGTTATAAATGTAAAGCTTCATACCGTGATTATGAACAAAACTTATCTGGAGATAATATTACTCCAGTTAAGAAGAATCAAATTAAAATTCAGAAAGATGAAAATGAAATTGATAGTTAGGAGAAATTATATGTAATTTTTGCTTAAATATTGTAAATTATAGTGCAAGTGAACTTTTCATTGGCTGATTTTTTTTAAAAAAAATAATTTTATTTGACACTCTATAATAGTTTTTTATCATTCTTTAAATAGATATTTCCATCAAATTGGTCTTCTTTCTTAAATAATCATACATTTATTTATATATGTTAATAAGAAAAATATTTATTCAAATCTAATAATATCTATACATGGCACGGTTAGAGATCTAGTTTATATAACAATATACTTATCAGCATAAATTGTAAATATTTTATTATTAACTCTTTAATGTTTTATACAATTTTACTTTTAGAAATATATATTTTAAGTTTTGAGTTTTTGTATTTATACTCTTGCTACAAGTATAATTAAGTTACGTCGTTACTATTTATCTTAGTTTTATTTGCACCAAAGCCCCTATTAGACGAATTGTTTGCACAAAAAATGCTGTCAGTTACCGTAAGTAATAGAATTAGTAGAAACTGTCAATGGAAACATATGATGTAATTTTATCTATTAGAATAGATCATAATATCTCTTCATCACATTAAAATAACTTATTTGATCTTTTAGAAGTAAAAGTGTGCAAATAATATCTAATATTTATTAAATAGTCAATAAAAAATATTTCAAATATATTTTACAGTTTCGTGATGACCAACTGATAGCAAGATTTTTGGTGTAACAACTTCATCTAATAAGATTTTTTGTGCAAATGTAAAAATAAGATATATTATAACACAATTATACTTTTAATAGAGATGTATATATAAAATATGGAGAGGAAAAATATCAGCCCTCTAACCCAAATTGTAAGATCTAATTACTGAACTTAGCCTAATAGCTGAAAGTCTAGTTACTAAACTACGGCCCACTTAAAAAGAGTTTAGATAATAAACACAACCCAAGAAGCACTATAGAGCTCCAAATTGCCATCCACGTGGAAGCCTCCGCCTCCAACTTGACCCGAAGTTTGAGGAGATAGCCTATCACAAGCAAGAAACTCCTAAAGTGATGTTTTTGCAAACACTAAGATAGGAAGTTAACTCGGTTAACATCTCGTTAACTTTGCTCACGTCTAGTTTGATAGATCGGTAAGATATTATCCTAGTGATTTGATTTCTCTTGAACATGTCCTTACCTTAGAGACTCTTAGCGAAGGAGTCCCTAAATCGACGGGAGTGGGGTTAACTTGATTGTTTCTTAATTTGGCTTGAAAGAGAGCGAAGGAGTCGTGACTCTCGCTTGATATTATGGTCAAATGATCTCACTAAATCGACGATTTCTTAGAAGGACGTAGAGTCGTAAAGAGAAAGATAAGGGGTCACACATGATTGCCCCCGATTATGGCCACTCTCTGGAGGGTTACGCTCACAAATTGACTTTAATAGTTGCCACATCATGGAAGATCGTATGGGAAAATCAATCTATCTTTTATAATCCTCGTTGATAGCTCTTTGAAAAAAGTAAAACATCTTAGCACTCAAATAAGTGGAGAAAAATCTCAAATCACCTCCCTTTTGGTTTATGCTCTTGCTTATCTATGACTAAAGCATAAGAAAATTATCTCCAAAACTCACCTCTCAGAACCCCTAATCCTATATTTCTTCTTACAGATCTAATCTTTACGAGCACAAGTGCTATTTGATTTTTCAAATCCCAAGACAATCTAACTATTTATGCGAAGCTTCAAGATCACCATCTTCACAACCTTAATTTTTCCATGATAAATGCTAGTTATCCGAACGGCCGAGTAAATAATCGACGTGGAACCACCGTGCGGCCAACTTAATTGGTGGTCGCGCGTGTGGCCCCACGACTGCGGCGTGGTGCCCATGCGGCCAACTAATCAAATCGGCCGCGTGGTGGTTCCACATCATCCAAGCTACCCGGCCATCCGAATAACTAGTATTTCTCTTTTTTCATTAACTAAATGCGCCACGGTGCAAACCACCTCCATTGTGTCAAGAAATGGAGAATCTATCCAACCTCTAGCATGGAAAGCACTTATATCATGGATTAGTTATGAATGAAAAAAAAAATAGATATCAAAACATTATTTCTCGTTCAAACAAATCATAAAATAATTTTTTTAAATTTTATCCCACTACGAGATGATAAAAAAGTACATTAGTGGAATTATTATATTATTAAAATGATAAAAATCTTCTTATATAAATAATTTCAAAACTATCTTCTATACATATATATATTAACATATATAATTTCACTACATAAACATATAAGTAGAAAGTTAGAAACACGTTTTCCATTAAAGGCGATAAGTCGTTGCTAAATAAATAAAATATATTTGAGTTAAAATATGTTTACAATTAAATCATATTTCTAATGTCTTTATTTATTAGTGTAAAAGGTAATCCCATTGTATCAATTAATTACAGAAAAATCCTTACTGTATGAGATGTGCAAAAATATCTCTACGCTGATGCAACAGAACTAATATATATATATATATATATATATAATTTTATTTTAAAATAGTAATTTTCTATATTCTGTTTATTATATATATATTATTTATTTATTTATTTAAAACTTTATTTTAAAAATAGCAATTTCTATATTCTTGTTTATTGTATTTTTTTTTTGGCCAGTGATCTATGTATGATTTCCCTCTTTAAAAAGTGTGGTCTTCTTTTTTTTTTTTTTTTGACAAGTCTTTAAAAAGTGTGGTCGTGGCATATGTGAAGATACTTTTTCTATATGCGCATTGGTTGCGTGCGCCTCAGATGACACACCAGCTGACCAGCGAGGGGAGGATCGGGTCCCCACGGCGAGCACAGCCCGGCGGGTCGCCCGACCCGAGAAACCCACCAAATCCTCTCCCGCCGCACCGTGGACTTGTAACTCGGGAGGTTGGACTTGGGAGTCGCGGAAACCCTCCCCGGCCCGTCGCGAGGAGGCGGAGGAGGAGAGCGGCGATGAGGGCGGTGGTCCAGCGCGTCGCCTCCGCCAGCGTCGAGGTGAGCACGCAGAGTAGCCTCTTCCACGATTGCCCAACTTTCTTCCTTCACTCGCCGATTCCATTTGGAGCGAACTAGAACCGGTGATGGGGGTGGTTTGGGCTTGTGATGGCAGGTGGAAGGGCGCGTCGTGTCCGAGATCGGCCCGGGGCTGCTCGTCCTCGTCGGCCTCCATGAGTCCGATGGCGAAGCCGACGCGGACTACATGTAGGTGTTCTCTGCCTGGCATCTTCGTAAAGTCCGTACTCTCATGTTTGGGGAGAGATCCTGGTTTTGATTGATCTGTAACCAGCTTCATTCCTTTAATATCAAAACGTGAAGTACCGGTAGTGATGCAAGCGATCATATGAGCTGTTAGTCATATTGATGTATGATGATTGATCGATTGTTTTCGAGAGGAAAGTTGGGAGATCGATGTCTTTATTTTTATGCACTTGGTCCACATTGTCAACTTGATAATAGTAGGTATCTGTATGAGCCCACATTAGGTATCGTTGGAAATGTTGTGATAGGAATTCCGCTTCTGCTTTATTAATCTAACATTTTTTTGAAGCCAGCAATTGCAATGTATAAAACCAAATTTGAAGAGCAACTGGCATGCATTCCTTATCTGCTTCTGATGATTTATGCACTCATCAACCGCCAAGTATTTGCCCTGGATGCGTCTTTCTTAAATGGTGACTGATTGGTTCGCAACTGTAGTGCCATCAACTACAGCCTTCAACTCTGGTTCCAAAGCGCATGTACTGCAATGGCTCTAGGTTGCCATTGAAGAGGCAGAAGGGCCGTGTCAAGCCTTGTTGTTAGGTGATAAGTTCATGCTTGACATAAAGTAATTGTGTGACATGTATCAAAAAAAAAAAAAAGGATTTGATTGAGAAGCAGATGAAATAGAATGTGGCGTGCAAATTTGTTCAATTTTACTTTTCCAACCAAGTGTTAGGTTTCACTTTACTGTTCTGGATCGTCTCAAAAGGAGGCATGAGAGATATGAGACAAATGCTTCCCGATGCTGATGGTAGCAATTGCTTCCCAACTCTTTCGTAGAGGAAGCACCTTACGGTTCTACGGTATATAATCAGTGTAGGTTTGGAGGGAAATAAGATCCATGTGGTCCAAAGGTAGACGCATCTTATGAGGTATCCTGATAGTTTGATGTTTATTTGGGGCGACATGCTACATCTACTATGGATGTGTCTATATGAATAAATGCATATAATGTATTCTTGTGATTTATCAGCTTCATATCTAATAGCTGTGGTATCTTTTTTATTTTACCTATTATTTGGTTATTAGAAATGT
The DNA here is from genome assembly GCA_014218235.1 of Colocasia esculenta. Lineage (NCBI taxonomy): Eukaryota > Viridiplantae > Streptophyta > Magnoliopsida > Alismatales > Araceae > Colocasia > Colocasia esculenta. The sequence continues at coordinate 97,838,678 of CM024764.1, read as the reverse complement.
TTTTTGAATAATATGTTTTGTGGCATTTTGCCTAAAACGTGGTTACATGTTGTGATTCATAGCTGCAGGAAGGTCTTGAACATGAGGCTATTTCCCAACGAGAAAAATGACAAAAAGTGGGATCAAAGTGTAAGGCTTAGAGTCTTTGCTTTTTTCTGTTAAGTCTGATGATTATGATTTAGATATTTTCGTCCATAATTGCATTAGTCAATGCAAACTTCTCGCTGTTTTACATTTGTAAAGAAGCTTTCTTAATGAGCAATATTCTTTCTATTAGTCTTTTCCTTTTTTATTTTTCAGGTTATGCAGAAGAATTATGGAGTGCTACTTGGTAATGGAAAATTGGAAATGTGCAATACATCTCCTTTATTTGATATTTACTGTTCAACATTCTTCATTCATGCCATGAGTAGCTTAAGCTGCATGTCCCCCACTTTCTCTGGTTTATATTTTGAGTGTTCTTCAGTGAGTCAGTTTACCTTATACGGCATCCTAAAGGGTAACAAGCCGGATTTTCATGTTGCAATGCCTCCACAGCGAGCAAAGGACTTTTATGAGTCACTTGTTGATAAGTTTCGTAGATCATACAGTGCAGATGCAGTAAAAGGTAAACAGACCCCCCCTCCACATTTTCCATTTTTATTGTAAGAAATATTTCCATTTTTTCACCAATACCATTTATTTAATCAATAATGATAATATGGGGTCCAATTCCCACTCTGACCAAATGCACATTCAATAGCATTTTAGATAGCTCGTGATATAATGTTGGTCTACGACAGCATCATCTTGTCTGTAAAATGCAGCTACATAGACCTCTAGAGATAAAATTCCATTTCATGGCCCTCTGTGTACTTGAACTCTAGGAACTCTCTCCAATCACGATTCTCGTTTGTTTTTTATCACTGTACCATTCCTTCCACAATCACTGAACATCCCTTTCTGAATTGTACGCACATGTCAAAACAAATATGGTTTTCTTTTTTTTATGTGCAGTCTGTGTATCTTAAGCACCGGTAATTTTCTGTTTGTTATCATGTTTGTTGCAGATGGCATATTGGAGCAATGATGAAGGTGTTGGAGACTGATGACACTCTTTAACTTTGTTGCCAATGTCAGTTGATTTTCAACTTTATAGCGTTCCGTTTGTCACAATGCATACAGGTACACTTGGTGAATGATGGCCCTGTAACATGAACCTTGATTCTTCACAGCTCTCAAGGTACATCTGCAATCCCCCATGTCAAACTGAGTATTCATGTCGTTGTTTCCTTTATATACTCATGAAGCTCAGCCCTTTTCTAGAAGCTCAAACGTGGACTTTAAATGTGGCTGAGATTAAAATAAAAAATTTACTAGCTAACCAATAATCTCTTGTCAAATGTTCCTTTGTGATTTTAATTTATCAAGGCACTAATCTTACATACCTAACCTGCATAATGACATATCAGGAACACGTCTGAGGTGGCCGATGATGGTGAACAGTCATAATTTATCTGCAAAAGAAAATTTGAAGGTGGGCGTTAATTTCTTCTTCTTCTTCTTAACCCAACCTCCAAAAAAAAAAGAAAAGATGGCAAAACCAACACACAGATTGTGTTGCATGTTTCTCTTTCTGTGCACTTTCTACACTGCTTTTGCATGATCTTTAGTTAGTGCTTTCCTATGCATCTTGGATAATCATGTTCTCTTGCCCCAATATGGCTGACAGTTGTTTTTTTCCTAGGCTGTTCGTGCAAGTGGGTGCCTTGCTAAGACATAGGGTGAGAGATCTCTATACTGACTATAGAGTAGTTAACACCAGTATTCAGTCCAGCAAATCAAGTGACCGATCTAAACCAAATAGTTTGCTGATCCCCTTGTTTTAACTGGCCATTTTTCGGTTAAAACCAGTGCAATTTGGTAGGAGTTTTTTTTGTTGTTAACATTTGTAATTTTATTACCCAACTACCGACACAGGTGCCATGTTATGATCAAGTGCATATTTTAGTGCATTCTAGCCCGAATGCTGTCAATGTGAACACCATTCTGCGGTGGTTTTCAACTTATAGAGCACCTTGAAAGATTCTATTCACACGTAAGCGTATTGTTAGTGCAAGATATAAACCTTCATGGGTTCTTACGTTTGCTTTAGCGTAATTAGGAGCTATGTTTCACTTCCATGTGTGATCTTTCAGGGTTTCTGCAATGTTTGCCAATGATGTGCCCTTGTTTTCTGTCATAATAAATTGTTCATGGATCAGCCTGACATAAATCTTGGTATTTTGGTGCAAACAACCCCGTGATGATTGCAGACAGACTCCCCTCCCCCCCCCTTCTTTTTGGGGTTTTGTTTTGTCTTGCACAAGTTGACTCACTTATGATCTCAGGGGATGGCTCTAATTTGACTTTGTTGTTCGATGCCGATGGCTGGGAAAATTGAGAGCAGGCGTGGTAGGAGAGTTGGATGACATGGAATAAGAGAGAGACAGAGAGGCTGCCAACGGCCGTGCCGAGGAAGCAGACACGAAACGATACGTAGTTGGTATCAAAGAAGGAAATTGTGGGTATAAATAAGGCTTTGTCTACCTTCCTATGGAGATGGGTTGTTCCCACTGTACGCGGGTAGTAGGCACTTTCCATCAACGAAAGCTCCCCTCGGGAGGAAGAATTTGCCTCGAAACTTGATAAGTGCGCAGGAAAATTTTCTCTTTCCCTCCGAGAGTTTGTAAGAAACCGGTAACTTGAAGTTGGCAGGGTGGATTACCAGTTTCTTAATGTCCAAAATGTGCAAGTTGACATGACACGTTCATAGATAGTAGCTGCGAATATCCTGTTTGGAAGATGCCATGCTCGTACAGGGAACTATGTGCACGTCTTCCTGCGTTTGAATCAACGTATAAGATGTTCATATAAGAACACGAATGATAAATCATACGAAGCAGGTTCTGCGCGTTGGAAGGGGTGGAAGGTTGTAAGCGAGCGGGGACGAGGACCCTAGGAGGTGTTACTCTGTTGAGGGGATGTCAACACGACGTGTGTAAGGCTTTGATATGGGGAGCCACGTTACACGCTTTTGCGATCTACTGGAGCTCGTCCTCAATCAAACAAGACGGCTAAACTGATAAAAAAAAAAGCCTGAAGAGGAAATTTTTTAAAAAAGTTCCGTTGCCGGGACTCGAACCCGGGTCTCTCGGGTGAGAGCCGAGTATCCTAACCAACTAGACTACAACGGATTTCTCTAAGTTAAATAAAATGTTTTAAATTATACCAACTTCTTTCCCTTGATATCAACCCAGCATCTAGAATTTTACTTTGTCGAAGGATGAATGCCTCAAAGTTAAATCCAACCATTAATATGTGTAAAAAGGACTACCTCCTTGTCACCTCAATTTATTTGATGGACCTACCAATCTGTTGGAAATAATAGTTCCACATTTGTAGAAAACACCCCTGCAACATACTTTAGCAGCTAAGCTTGCAGCTAAATGGATTGATATCAACTAGCTGTTTCAGCCCTTGTAGTTGTTAGTATAGAGTTCCTCCTTGTTAACCTTTTGTGTTGTGTTACTTGGGTTCTGATGTCTTCTCTATTGAGGCTTATTCTGTTGTACTCCTTTCTGCAGCTTTTGTTGTAGTTTGATTTCATGTCTATGTATCGTTCTATAGAACTGTGTTAGTTTAATGAATGGAGCTCTAAACTCCTCCTTTTGCCCAAAGAAATTAAGTTAACTAACCATTGAAACTATGGAGGTTAATCTAGTTGTAGAGTAGAGTTCTATAAGAGTTGATATCGAAAAGTAGAAAAATACTTATTGTGAGACTAATCTTATAATAAAATAGATGTGAATTATAAGAAAATAAATTTATTCGTCGAGAGGGCCTATTAAGATTATTTTCTTTTTCTTTCTTAGTCAAAAGAATTAATTTTCTTACTCAACAACAGTTCTCTTACATAACTACAATAAATCTTTCTCTTAAAAATTTTGAGTCATATGACAAATCGGCTTCCTCCAGTGCTGGCCGAATCAGTAGCGAAGATCTTAACAATTGATTCTCTCCTGAACGGTGATAGACCAAATAGCATCCTTTTCATATAATATTCTCCTATGCAAAAAATAAAAATGACAAAAATAGGAAATCCATTTATTAAAAAAAACTTAAATAATGGGGCTCCAAGCCTCCAACACAACTCAACATTTGACTCTTCCTCACTCTTATCACAAAACGGATCCTAATGTACAACACAAGCTTCCTATGGACTGTGAACCAATGTGCTATTGGACGTGGTTTCTTCCTATTCGTTGCTCACGTTGCAACGTGCGTAGAACGTTCCAAGGGCTACTTCAGAAGACCGCACGCCTCCTTCTGCGCTCCTTACTCTGCAACTCTGAGCAGCTCATCGGCACACCCGACGCCGCCTAGGTCGCCGAGCTCCGCGCCGGCAGCCGCACCAGAACTCACTACCTCCCCATCCCCGTCGGCGCCGCCCGTGCCGGCCTTCCCGGGTGGGAAGTTGAGGAGCGCCCTGGCGCCGCGCATCCGCAAGGCGGCCCTGTCGTAGGCCGCCGCCGCCTCCTCCGCGGTGACGAACGTGCCGAGCCACACCCGCGCGCCGCGCCGCGCCGGGTCCCGGATCTCCGCCGCGAACTTCCCCCAGGGCCGCCGCCTCACCCCGCGGTAGCGCCTCCTCGCACGCGGCTTCTCGAGCTTCCGAGCCACGGCCGCCTCGCCGGGCCCGCCAGCGCCGCCGTCGCAGCAGAAGCTCGACATGCCCGCCTCGTTCAGGACCTCGAAGAGCACCATGTCCTGGGAGTCATCCTCGTTAAGGGGGAGCTCCCCCGGCAGAGACATGGTACGAGGGACCACACCTTGGCCGTACGCAGACGGTGTCGATCGGGCGCAGCGACGGCAGAGGAAACCTCCGGCGCTGGGGAGGGAGGGGTCGCGGTTCCCGGCGCTGGGCGACCGCGATGGGCTACTTCAAGAGTGGAGGAAGCTGTGATGTTTCAGAAAGGCCCTTTTGTCCCAGACCGTTTGCTTGTGGCAAAATGTGTAATTCTCGCAAACAAGGTAGGGTATTAAAGGAGTTTGCCAAGGCGATGTGGTCGCTGGCGTGGATTTGGTCAGTGACGTTTGCATGATGGCGTAAGCGCTGAGGGTTTTGACGAAGGTCCAACAGTGCGAGGTGCGGTCTGGGTGGGGTCCGGATCAAAGGTTTGACCCGTCACTACCTGGCACCTGCCGACTCCGAGTATGTGCACATTTTTCCACTTTTTTTTTCCCCTTCGGAGGGGAAACGAGGAGGAACAGGTTACAGGTGGAACCGGGCCCAACCGGGTCCGAGTTTGTTGGACCGGTTCGCCTCCTAACTCAAGTGATTGAGATGGTTTAGGACCAGGTGGAGGGGACTTCACGGCCCCAGGAAGAACTCAGGTCGAGGACAGGAGGCACGAGCCCACTGGGGTTACGAGGTCAGAGCCAATAAAAGTAAGATTCCCCAAAAGGGGATGGAAGATGATTAGTGGGCAGATGGGTCCCACGTATGTATGAAGGTAGATACCAGTCGGATACTGTCATCCACTTGTGAAGACGAGTTTAAGACGTGTATTCATCCCTGCATACACAAAGTCGATCTCAAAACTAATAGCCCCGATTATGGTCGATAGAACTATCAGACCATCCTGAATGATAATTTCCTAGTCAAAAGAAGGCATTACGAAGGAGAAATGAGGTGGGATAAAACTGGCCGGCCCGTTAATACCCATCTACCCAGCCCACTAATGTAAGGAAATGGGGTTGAATCCAGTTATAACTTTGCTCTCCGGTGGCAGCCCATTTGGAGGGGCACAAAGAATCTCGACCCATTAGAGCTCGGGCTCCTCGGCCCTGTACCCATCATCTCCAAACGATCTAGCATTTGCAAGAGTTGAGTCCTTAGCCTTCCTTGGCCACGATAAGACCTCCCTCTCTAGGACACAAGATGTCCACTCCCATCACTTGGACCATTCTTATCACGTCAGGACACGACTTGCTAAATGCAAGACATGCACCTATAATAGTAGAGAGAGGCTTTTTCTTCCTATCTAACATGTCACTCTCTATTTTATGGTAGTCGACGACATCCTCACAACCCCGCTCATGTCTTCGGAAGATGCTCGCCTCTTCATTAGTTCACTCCAACGGTCACTCTCCCACAATACATGCTCCAGTCTCCCTACAACCCGATTGCTTTGTCTAAAAATGGCAACGTACTCAAAAGACTTTCGACATACACTTAAAAAAAATACGTTAACAACAAAGAATAGAGAACATAGGAAGAGACACACAAACAAACAACCACACAACATTAGATAAGTAGGTTAGCTTGTTCAAAGAAAAAGACAAGTAGGTTAGCTTGTTCAAAGAAAAGTTGACCCCTCTCTCTCTCTCTCTTTCTCACTCTCCCCTCCTCTTTCTCGATTTTCCTATATTTGGTTCATTCTTTAATTTGAACATTTGATAGTTCTCTCTTAACATCACTCTAAATTTCCTCTCGACTATTTTTCTTACTCATATGTGAAAACTATACCGAAGATGGCATAATAGTCCAATAAAAGCTGTAGCTTTTTCAGATGAGAAGAGGGATGTGTTCGAGGGAACTAACGTAGTTATTTCGAGGGTAATAACCTAGTTATCTCAATTACGCAAAGCAGTTCAACATCGACGTGGTGTGTTTGATGTTATCTCCAATATTCCAATAAGCAGTTCTGATATCATCCTTCTGGTGAGACAAAAAAAACGTCATATAAATATAATAATTTGGTAATCCCTCTATAAACAACTATGTATGGGAGTCAAAAACCACTTATAATTGAAAACTACCCCTAACCTGCTCCGAATGTGAAGACATCAGAAAGATTTACTATAAGATTAAGTTTACAATAATAATGACGTGGATTAATTTGTAAAGTAGATGTTTTCTATCTCCCTCCCCAACCAATAAAATTAAGTACTTTCTTATACGCATCATCTTTATTTTAATATTAGACTTACAATAAATATTTCTTTAAGAACATTGAAAAAGTTAACCATTAATAGATAATTATTCTGACTATTCTCTTAAGTAACATTTTTTACATAAATATCCTTGTTGGATGATCAATTACACGAGAACTTTTTCCGCATTCGTATTTGCCTGTATACTCTTCCTAGGCATAAAAAATATCCTCAAAATCCTTGTCAAACAGAAGTGAGGAACATACTCCATATATTCCTTTAGGTCCATATATACTAACGACTGTAGACATCTGTCAACAAGATCTCTCATTTCCGTCACAATTAGATTATACGATGAAGTTTCTCGCGATATATATTTTCCATCTATAACAAAAGATATACATACAAATGTGAAAAGAGGATGGATTCTCACACGATAATTTTTCCAACATGGGTATATTTATATAAAATTTTCTTTTCTTTGGAACGATGGTTGACCGGATCATCGCACCTGTGTGAACTGAGAATTCTGGCATAGTACGAACTATATCGTGCTGCATCGATCCATATAGTCTAATAATTCAAATCTCTCACATCCCACCTCTCTCTCTTCTTCCTCGTGATAGAAGCATTGTGGCGTGGTCAGCTCAACCCAAATCCAGTAGGAGTTTTCTCTCCTCATTTCGTTTCTCACCCTGTTGCCCTAGGTCTCCATCTTTGTTCCAGTCGGGAGAGGAGGGAGTCTACTGCATCAAAGTGGAGCCCCCCTTTCCCCCGCACGAGTCTTCGACTCTAGCCGGAGGATGTTGTTGGCGTATGTAGTTGTTGTTTCTTTGCCACATCTCTGGGTTCCGGCTGCGCGCGCCTCCGGTTCGCTTGCCCTCTCAAGCCCCATAACTAGTGACTGCAGCTGCATGTTTGTGTGGTCTTCTTGTTTTGTCGATGTCGAGCTCCATCTCGGCTGTTGTGATAGCCGTGGAAGTGCCTACCCCTGTCGTTCCCCCATCGGCGTTCACCGGTGTGCCTCACGACAGTTTTGAGCAACATTTGTTTCTTGTTGCGCGTTTGTGCTTGGCGCCTTTAGTTGCGCTCCTTCGCCTCCCCATCATTGGCCGTTCGTCAAGATCTGCGCTAGCTTCTCTACTGCCCACAGGCGTCTTCTCGTCAGCTTGTCGTCGGTGTCTTCAGCGTTTCTAGGCCCGCCGTGCTTCCAAGCCTCCGTTCTTGGGTTTGGGGTTGTTCTCTTCTATGTAAGGACCGATCGATGGTTCATGGGTTTACTGTTCAGGCTCTCTCCATTTGTGTGCGCTGCCCTTGTCTAGTGGGGGACGACTTCCTCCTTACCTATATATGTACCATGTTCCGTATGAATGAAGTCTTCGTCTTTTACTATCTATACTAATATCATAATTCTCAGTCTTGGGGCTGCCACGTGGCAACACCAGGACAAATCTATTCCCGCCAAAACTCACAAATACCCTCTTAACATAGCTATTAATAAGAAGACAAATCTCCTATCTAAAGTTGTGAAAAAATCTTCTTAAACCGGAGTGTTAAATCTTACTAATCTTGCACACAATTTTTTTAAAATCTTACTTTTATTTCTCGCCTTATCCCCATCTATCTCTTTTCCAACTTTTAATTTGAATTTGAATTCTCATACGTTTTCATACTTTAAAAATCTTGCCAGATTTTTTTAATATCTTTTAAACCCTCGCTTTTCTATTACACATACAGATATGGTTAAGTTTTATATTAGTTTGGTGTTATGAAATCACATGGTTTAATTTTGTTTTTGCATGATGTAAACCTCATATAAGCATTATGTATTGTATGCATTAAGTGTAAATTTGTTTTCGCATGATAATTAAAATTAAGAGTTTCTTTTGATAAAAAAATTTAGGATTATTCTTCTTAGGTGAAAGTCAAATTAACTTTAATTAATTTGATGTGACTTATTATTATCAAGCTTAATTCTAGATGACTTTATTTAAATTTTATGCATCGCCCTCCTATATAACCATATATTAATATATACAAATATAAAGTTTCTGTGCATCGCCCTCCTATATAATTGTATATTTTATATTTTATATATTTTAAAAGTTGGAAAGGAGATAGATGGGGATAAGGCGACATTATTCTTCTTAGGAAAGTCAAATTAACTTTATTAATTTGATGTGACTTATATTATCAAGCTTAATTCTAGATGACTTTATTTAAATTTTATGCATCGCCCTCCTATATACCATATATTAATATATACAAATATAAAGTTTATGTGCATCGCCCTCCTATATAATTGTATATTTTATATTTTATATTTTTTAAATCTTTTCTTGGCAGACTGTGAAGATTTCAATGTACCCTATATCTTAACAAAAAGATATTCTCTGTCAAAGTTGCAGCTGCATCACCTGTTTGGATCCTTGCATCTACATCGACTATATTTGTATCATAGGAGTTTTTTAGTCCATCTTTGGACTCAAGTTTTATACTATAGATTTGAAGCTTTTTTTAGAAAATAAACTATTTTTTCTCTTTATATTATACAATGTTGTATGGGTGCTTTTCTTCAAATTGTTGTATTTGTTTTTAATGTAATATATTTGAGTTTATTTTGTTTGAATAGCTAGATATGGGTGATTTATAATTTTTTTAATTATAAAAATTAACCTAAAAATATTTTTTATAAATATAATGCTACAGTAACTTACTGTTTCCTATTCATATTTTTAATACCTAACACCATCTTACATTTTAGTTCTATCCTCCATTTTTGCTAAGTCCTTTTGTTTCTTAATTTTATTAATGCTGAATTTCTATATATGACAACTATTGCACAGGCATCACAACTAATATAGCTTTTATCTGATTGTTCTTCTTTGTCTACATTTTTCTTATTGTTTCATTGAACCAGGAAATACATTTTAGTTCTATCCTCCAGTTTTGCTAAGTTCCTTTTGTTTCTTAATTTTATTAATACTGAATTTCTATACATGACAACTATTGCACAGGCATCACAACTAATATAATTTTATCTGATTGTTCTTCTTTGTCTACATTGTTTTTATTGTTTCATTGAAGTAGAAAATACATAGGGTCTACAGATATTTTTTTGTTAATTTCTGTTATCAGTGTGCTAATGACATAGACCTTTGCGGCTAAGTTGAGAGTAGTATTATCTTATTTTTAGTTGGTCTTTTTATTGAAAAATATGTTTGATAGATGTTATTGATAGTGCAGATCTTTCGTTAAATATTTTTATTTTCACACCTTGATTAGCTTTCTTTGAATATTTGTATTACCTTTGTGGGATTGATTAGGTCATACATGCATGTCTCAATCATAATATACATATGTTGATAAGTCAATATTTTCATGTTCTCATATTTCTAAATCTATCTTACACTTCATATTTATTTATTTATGCATATCTTAAATCCCTAAATATTATTTGCTTCGCATCATTTGCATACTTTGATTACTTAAACATTATTACTTTGAAGATAAAATATATGCATAAATATTTTCTCTGATTGGAAATATTATGCCATATGATAGATAGAGTTAATTACTTTTATATGCACTTTTATGTTAATCTAATTTAAATTCATTTAAAGATATTTACTTTATATATTTTTTATATCTTATGATAAATTTTATTCATTTAGTAGAAAACACGATGATATTAAAATATATATAAATTTAAAAACTTCCCGTGCATCGCACGGGTGTCCAACTACTTACCTTCTATTCACCAGCTTCTCTTCTGTGTGTGCGAGAGGGGGGAGATGACGGCTCCACACATACTGCAACTGCCTCGCCATCTATACTATTCTAATAAAATTCAGTTCTGGAGCAGCCACGTGGCAGCACCAGAAGCAGAGTTTTCCTGCCTAAACCTCCCCACTAAATCTATCTATATCGCAGCTAAATATGGTTAAGTAAAATTCGGGTAAACAAATCTTAACATATAGCAGCTAACATAAAATAATAAATCTATCAACTTTAACACACCTCCCGTAAGGCAAGTCTCAAATATTAATTGTCACCTAAATCAACGAAGAATCTTTCTAAACAAAGTAAGATACTCACCATCTAAAAAATCTTGCTAAACCGAGTAGACCATAACTTTTTAGAAAAAATTCAATTTTAAACCTACCTTCGTGCAGTCCATCTTCCTTGTTTTAAGAACAAACTTTCCATGTTTAGTTTAACAAGATTTTGTAATAAAAATTATATACTTTTATAAATAATATTTTTATTTATTTTAATATTTTATAAACAACTACCGTGCATCGCACGGGTTTTCAACTAGTTAAAAGAAAAATGATAGAAACACTGTAACATGACAATGGGTTTGTTCGATCGGAACATTACGGCTGGCAAGAGGCAATTAACTATTAGAGTGAGTAGGGGGTATGAATAGGGGGCGACGTTGTCGGAACTAAGATATCTTTTGGGAGTGATTTAGAAGATTGTCGTCATTATAAAATTTTAAATCATCATAAAAACTCTCTTCTCATGTTTTTTTAAATCCACAAATTAATGTATAATAAGTATTTTTCTCTTCTCTCTCAAATTTCATTTTTTTTAGAATCTGATTTTTCACTTTTTTATTTGAAAAGTAAAGTGAAAAGAGAGAGAGAGAGATTTCAATCATTAAAATCTATTTTTCATTTTTTGATCACCATTCTCAAACGCTACTTAAGAGTGCTCTGCACACAAGGATGGGATCATGGAGTATTACTGCCAGATCTAAGGGGCCCTACGCACAGGTACCTTCGAGCTGTCAGCTGCAATATCACCATGTTTGAGAAGACACTATGTACCTTCGAACATGGTGTAAAACTAGAATTGTCGGATTTCGCGGTGATCTCAAACATCAGATGCTTTTGCCTTTGAAAAATATTTATTACTTATTTGGATGGATAGTGGGAACTAGCCTTTCAATTATCATTTGTTAAATTTAAAAAATTACAAATAATTTTTAGATAAATAGTAAATATTTCTTTTTTTCATAAATAATTTGAAAGAAGAAGTAAATACCACCACAGATAAGAGTGGCTTACCACCAACACCACCAAGCATATCTTCCGTGGCTCAAAGGAGGTGGGCTCCTTTTGGAGCCTATCCGAATTGGAACCGGTTCGCGCGGAAGCCGTTTAATTAAACTTTAGCATTGAGTTGCTTTCATTTCTTAGCCTTCACGAACAAGTTCTAAATTTTAGCATACTTCAATTGGGAGAAGACGAGATTATAGGATATGGATTAATTAGAGAGCAAGGAAAATGGTTAACATAGTGGTGTTCCCTTCACATAATGTATTTCAACATAGTATATTAAAGCCCATGAGTGAAGCAACTTAACATTTCACTAATAATTTAAGATTTAATAAGATGTTTGGATAATTTTTTTAAAAAAGTTATTTCTATCTAAAAAATAATGATGTATTTATTTTTATTAAAATTTTAAAATAAATAATAATAATAATATTATTTGACAAAAGTGTCAATTTTTAAAAATTATGTAAATTTGTTTGACATGTACTTAATATATTATTTTTAAATTATTTCAAGGGGTCTTCGAGGGGAGGGCTTTCCGGAGGAGGAGGAGGGGCATAGTTGGAGAGAGGGGGGGGGGGGGGAGAGGAGGAGGGGCGGTGTAGTCGAGAGAGGGACGATCTGACGTGGGGGTGGGTGGGGGAGGGGCGACGCAGTCGGGGGAGGGGAGGGGGGCGCAATCGGCAGAAGAGGAGGGGTCGTAGACTCTTTTTAGGTCGTGAGTTTTTAGGTCGAGTTTTTAAATAGACTTAAGAACTCAGTCTAACTAGGTTCACAGATCAGATTCCAATTTTAAATTCGACCTGACGAATTTGTCTGAACCAATTTTTTTCTTATTTCAAATCTTAAATTTTATTTAGTTAAAATTAGGTTGTTTCACTTATGTAAAAGTTAATAATTCTCTTTGTAAATAATTAAATAATTAACATCAAAATTTTATTTAATTGAGTAAAATTATAAATTTTATATTACTAAATATATTATTTTTATTAATTTAATTTTTATCTTAATTTTTAAACAGGGTCGAACCTTAGTCGAACTTTACAATTAGGGGTGTACAACGGTTCGATTCGGTCCGAGTTGGCCAATTTTTGACCAACCCGAACCGAACCGAACATACATCTCAACCCGAATCGAACCGAACCGGAGTTATTTCGGTTCGGTTCGGTTCAAACCGAATTTCTATATTTAATTAATATAATTAAAGTTATTAATATTTATACAATAAAAATAAGAATAAAATTCAAAAATATACATATTTATATGTAAATTTAGTCATATAATTACATTTTAAATACTTTTAATATAAATATTATTATAATTATATTAAAAATCGATTTATTCGATTTATACGGTTCGGTTCGGTTTCACAATTTGTGAAACCGAACCGAACCGAATTTCGGTCCAAACCGAACCGAACCGGCCAATTCAGTTTGGTCCGGTTCGGTTCTTCGGTTTGAACCGAAATTTGAACACCCCTATTTACAATATTTATAAAAACGTCGAACCCGGCCCAACCCGATTCAACATAGTTCGGATCTAAGCCGAATTTGAACTATCATATTTACGAGTTAAGTCTGAGACGGGTTCGGCCTGTTGACAGCGCTACCCTTCCCCCGCCCCCCCCCCCCCCCCCCCCACCAGAGTCCTGCGCCGCTTCTTAGAACCCTAATAAAACCCCACCGTCGCGGCGACCGCAGTTGACGCATACCAGGCGCGAGAAGGGCGACAGCTGCGACTATGGCCTTCTCCGGCACCCTCAGAGCGGCCTCTTCCGCCGGGGCTCTTGCAGCCCGCGCTCTCTGCGGCCGCCATTCCTCCGGCCGCCTCCGTCCCCTGGCTAAGGTCACGAGGAGGGCCACGTCCTCCTCTTCCGCTTTCATTGGAGCGGGATCCTCCGATCCTTTCTTTGCTCGCCTCTTCTCGGCGCAGGCGCAGAAGGTGGGACTCCCCTCTGACTCGAGCATCCTCCGGGTGCTCGACGCAGAGATCAAGTATGCGGAGGAGAGCGACGACCACGACCGGGTGAGCATGCTGGCCCCGTGCCTCAATTTGCTCCTCTCCTCTATCCATAGTTCGAAATAGTTGAGCTTTATCTTGTTTAGAGATCGAAGATATTTAGATTCTGAAGGCAAACATCTGTTCTCTTTTGTGGCCAAGTCGTGCTTCCTTCAGGACCGTTCTCTATGTATTCCGTGTATTCCCATTACTTGTTGCTAATTTACATGTTGTTTTTTTGTGTATGAATCATGTTAACCTACGTTTTTCATAAGCTTCACTGGATTTTGTGTGAGATTGGCTGCTCTATTTCAGTGTTTATGTGAGTGATAATTTGATCTTGCCATTAATAGTAGGTTTTTTGTTCTTGATATTTTGTAAGAGATCTCATACACAAGAAAGAAGGAATGGAAAAGTTCTCCCATTTCCCTTTGTTTGGAGGCTTCCACGTTTTTTTTTTCTTTTCCAATTATAGTGTGGAAAATATTACTGCTGGCCCTAATACAGTATCGAAAGCAATACTCCAACAGCAATGCGTCACATGAATGAGGCATTGTACTCTGTCCGGTGAGCAAAGATACTGCATTTCTCTAAGATATCTGAATCCTCAGTGATGAAACTGGCTTCTTCGGTTGCTCTTATTGTTGGCTATTTGCTCTGCAGGTTCCTTTCTCTGAAAGGTTGGAGGATAAAGGAACTTAGCGCATTTTGTTAAATCTCAGCTTTTAAGCTCAAATACTTGATACTTCTTTTCCTCATATTTCCTGATAATCTACCTCGTATTCCATTCCTGACATTTATTGTGACCATCATTGTGGGCTATAGGTTTGCAGTCTTTTGGATTCAAAACCAGTGAAAAGGAACCGCATAAGATGTCAGATCAACTGTTGTATTTGAACATCCCATTGGTTTCCTGTACTTTGGATGTCATTTCTTTCTGTTGAGAAACATGTCGTGAAAAAGTAGAGATTATTAGATTTTTGTTCATGTTTTTTTATCAGGAAAAATGAGTTTTCAGACTTCCACCTGCCCCTTTCTTCGTTTCTGTTTTTCCTAGAATATTTCAGCATAGTGAAGTTCAGCACATTCATTCATGGGGCTTTGGCTTTCGATTTGTTATCCATTCTCTCCGACCTGATGGTGTAATCTATAACCTAATCTTGCTGCCATTTGTCTTGCACTTGCTAGTAAATCTCTTAAGGTGATATTGCATCCTATTTTTAGCAACTGAATTAAGGGTAACTTTCGTCTATCTTTAGATTTAATTTGATTTTAGGTAAATTCAATTGCTATTATGTCCTGATCAAAGTTAGGTCATCATGCCTTGCTCCTGAACTGTTACTCAAAGAGTCAAAGGTCAATTTTCGAATTGCAGCTCTGATTGGAAATAAGTGAATAAACTAGTGATACTGAGTGTTTCCATTTGGTTGGCAGAAGGATGAGATTCCCGGTCAATTCCCTTTTGAAGTTGAGGATGCTCCTGGATCCACGACTATAACCCTCCGTAAGGTTTACCATGGTGAGAGTATTAAAGTTATTGTCTCAATGCCGGATCTTGTCACGGGTGACAGAGGTGTTGAAGATGCTGAGAGGAGTGAGCAAAAAAGTTCCCAATCTAGCCTCCCACTGATTGCCAATGTCACAAAGGGCGATGGCACTTCCTTGGAGTTTGGCTGCACTGCCTACCCTGATGAGGTTTGCATCG
Source organism: Colocasia esculenta (assembly GCA_014218235.1). NCBI lineage: Eukaryota > Viridiplantae > Streptophyta > Magnoliopsida > Alismatales > Araceae > Colocasia > Colocasia esculenta. The sequence continues at coordinate 97,822,952 of CM024764.1, read as the reverse complement.
ACAGCTTAGTGGTTAGGGAAGCAGGGTTATCAGATCCAGACCTTGCTTATGAAGGACCTGATTTCAAGTAAGCTAATATAAGTTTTTTTTCTTTGGGGCATCTTCCAATCAAAAAAGAGCTGTTCTTTGTACCCACTTCTTGTCTCAAACTGTTTCTTACTTTTGATCCTGTCATTATATTAGTGATCTCGATGAGAACCTTCAGAAAGCCTTCCACAAGTATTTGGACATCAGAGGCATCTCGCCGAGCACAACAAATTACTTGCACGAGTACATGATTAACAAGGACAGCCGTGAGTACTCTTTGTGGCTGAAGAAGATGAAGCAATTCATTCAGAAGTGAATGCGAAGACACGATCTTTGTGAACGGAGTATTTTGTATAACATCTCCTTTTTCCTTTTCTTGCGTATGTCGAAGGGGCTGGCCGCTGCTTAGCCCCCATGTCATAATCGACTGAGATGGCCGTCACTTGCAGAATATAATGATTCTTGAAAAGCCGGTGTTGAGATTGCAGTGAAAAGTTTTGTATCTTTCAGAGGTTTTAACTTTTAGTTGCATCACATGTTAATTATCTTGTTCATTTGAGCTTGATTCCGTTTTATCTGGTTCATATGAGGACGTAATTTCGTCCTTGTCACTGGTTAAATTGTTATAGCTAATCGTTATTTATGTGGCTTTTTTATTGTCAATAAATCTTCCTGTAAATCTTGGCTTTTTTAGTGTCACCTAACTTGCGACAAGTAAAATACGTGGGAGTCCAATGTATTTTTGGACAAACAACAAATAGTAGCCTTTTTCATTCAACCAAAGGTAGCGCATGGAGAAAGATCAACAAGAGCCATATATGAGCACCCATACTTCCACAAGTACAGAATGTTAGACTTCCACAGAGGGAAAAGACCTCTACACTGTGGAGATCAAACGGAAGAAGCAAATAAGGGGTGAAGTTGTTCCAACAATGTTTCTTCTTCACTATTAGCACGGTTGCTCTTGGGCAATGACGACATATTGATGTTAGGGGAGAGCTTGGGGGAATTGTATCCAACAAGACACATTTGGATGAGTCTTCACTGAGCCAAGTCTCCCATAAAACCTCTAATGAAAGCAACACAGATGCTTGAAGTAGAAACCCATCTTCAAAGCCTGCACAAACAAAGATGCCATCGGTGCAGGAAAAGGGTTTCAATTGATATCTTTTTTGTGAGCCCTCAGGGATCCAAGCGATTGGAGCTCCAGGGGTAGGAGAGGGGAAAAGCAGCCAACAATAGCGCGATTTGAGAATGGCAAGGGCGGTGAAATAAAAGGACCAAATTTTCTCACCTAAGAACCAAATTTTCTCACCCAAGAACCGTGATCTTTCAGATGAAGAGAGGGGAGGGGAAGGGAAGGGGAAGCCTCTCCCTTACACCATTACGCAAGGGCTAGCCTCAACGGAGAGGGAAACCCCTGAAGGGAGGAAAAAAACGTGAAGTTAGAGTGCCATGTGGGAAGTAAAGAAGGAGAAAAGTTTATTGTACTTATTATAGCAGTTAGTGCAATGAGATGGCAGAGTCACTTTACATGCCATGTGGCGATGGTGAGCGGTGAGCAGTGGCGATCGGTGGCAATTGGCGGCGAGCAGAGGCGGCCGATGGGGGGTGATTGGCGACGAGTGGCGATAACCAACAATGGCCAACGATGACGGTGGTCGACAGTGACGGCGAGCGACGATAGTCGGTCATAAGTGACTGACGATTGGGCTCCAAAATATAAAAATTGGTCTCCAAAATATAAAATTTAAACTTTAAAATACTATTTTTAGAGTTTAAAATATTGATTGAACTTTTAATAGTAATTTGAGGTCCAAAATAAAAATAGTGAGCTTTAAAATACATATCTTGGCTCTAAATTATAAACTTGAATTCTAAAATAATAATTTTGAATCTCACTATTGAGCGTCAGTCATTGCCGCCGCCAACCGTAACACTCGACACAAACATGAACCACATGTCACACATGTGACAAGGTGTTAAATAAATGGAACTCATACACACTCGTTATGGATAGTCTTAGAATGTATATATATATATATACAGTAAGCCATTCAGCATCGTAATCCCATAACATAATAAGATACAAGTGCAAACTTTTATATCGTGTTCAAATAGTATATAACAATGACTGTTTGCCCCTTTGTTTAATAAATAACTAGGATCAACTAATGTTACAAAGAAAGAGTTTTCTTTTTTTATTTTCCTCGTAGTATTGCAGCGGCTTAAGATGCTAATCTCCAAATCACCTTAAATTGTTTGATCTAAAAAAATTGTCGGAAATAAGGTATGAGTCGAAAGGACTCAATAGACAAATCATAATTGAATGTGTTCACAAGATTATTGCTGAAGAACAAACAATTAAGAATTAAAAAGTCTTCTTTTTCTATTATCTTCAAAGTTTTGTAGCAGCTTAAGATGGTAACCTCCAAATCACCTTAAATTGTCTAATCTAAAAAATTTGCCCAAATATGAGTCGAAAGGACTTAATAGACAAATCAGAATTCAATGGGTTCACAAGATTATTACTTAAGAACGAACAGTTAAGAACTAATCATACATTTAAATGTAGTTCAAATTCTTGAACAGGAAAGAACATATGATCATAACTATACAAAACATATTGAAAGTTGTTTTCAGATCTCATAAGAACAAAGTTTCATATAACCAAAGATTTTCTTCAAACAACAAGACTTAATTTATTAACATAGACCAACATGAATTAAAGTTGCTCTCAAAGAGGTATCGAACTTGCATCTTTAGTGCCTAGTCGTTCAACATATCCCATCTTGCCTATGTGCACGAGCGGGGACTAACCGTCCACGTACAGAGTAGGAAACACCCACAAGTGTAAGATTGTCTTTAAGAGCTTTATTTCTCACGTGCAGTGTGGGACATCTCACAAAAACAAGATTTTTTGTTAAGAGCTTTATTGTTCACCTACAGTGTAGGAAACATCTCACAAAGTAAGATTTTTTTAAAAATACCGAGACAAAGCTGAGCCATACATACATAAAATTGTTGCCTTACGGTTGACAACTTGTGATTGATGCCTACCATTAATAATCCAAACCACTTTTTGAGATAGCATTGTCTTACTATGGTAATAACCAAGTATGAAGTGAGATTTATAGGAGAAGAGTCAAAGTGTTCTAAATGAGGTCTTGAACTTACGTAATTGGAATGTGGTTTAAGAGAGCATCTAAAATCATCATTGATTTAGCCTCAAATGACGTAAGAACAAAGATGTGAGTCTAAATCCAATGTGAAGACGCTCAGAATTCAAAATTCTGGTTATGGCCTACCTTTAGAGCTAAAGCTTCAAAAGAGCACACTCTTTTTTTCGACTAGTATGTCTGCTTCTTCTATGGTCAAGTTCTCAGGTTGCATGCAACGATATTCAACTCTCTATGGTGAAGACAATGCTTATAATGGCCATTATCTTATTCAAACGATGAAAACTAACTCCAACTTTGGTAATGAGTTGGAGTTAGGATAACTCCAACCCATGATCAAAGTTACACATGGCTAACCCACTTTTTACTTTGGTAACAAGTGAGTTAACTCACTTGAATCTTTCACTTTGGTAACAAGTGAGTTAACTCACTTGAATAAATAGAGTTAACCTACATGTTACATGAGTGCTTTGGTTGGCATTGAAGAGTTAACTTACTTTGGGAAAAGAAAAAGTAACAATTAATGCTTGTCATGTGAGAGCAAAAAAGTAGCTAACTCACTTGGGTTAACTCCACCCCACCTCTAGATGTGGGTTGGAAAAAAGTGAGTTAACTCACTTTTGAACCACCTTTAGCCTAACCCACTTGAACTAACTTTGTACCTTTCCAAAGCACTTTTTGAGTTAACTCTGAGTTAAATAAAGTTAACTCAGAGTTAACCCATTACCAAAGTGGCGCTGGTTGAGACACTTTGGCTCACATGCATGTAAAAGGCACATTATTCCTTGCAAAATCTATGAGAAAAGATATAATTTAATCTGTGTTAGAAAGACTTAAGAGACGTGTTGTTAAACCCTTCAGAAAAGTCATCACAACATCTCAATTCTAAGACTTACATAAGGTTCCACTAGGGAGATTTTTCAGAATTATATTAAGTAGATAATTATTTAGTTTAATGAGACTTTTAATCCATAAAAAACTACCTCAAGTTTAATCCAAAGGACTCTTTGGATATGTTTGATAATCAATGTGAAACATAATTGGTAATCGAAGTAAAACATAATTGATAATTAAAGTAATAATTGAAGTGAAATCGAAGTGATAATCGAAGCGCGATTGAATTGATAATCAAAGCGCTGAACTGATAAATCGAAGTGGTATTCGAAATGAAAATATAATTAATAATCGAAATGTTGAACTGATAATTGAAGCGGTAATTGAAGTGAAAATATAATTGATAATCAAAGTACTAAACTGATTATCCAAGTGTCATAATTAGTAATCGAAGTGGGATTTAACTAATAATCGAAGTCAGAAATGAACTAATAATTGAAGTGTCATAACTGGTAATCGAAGTAGGACTTAATTGATAATTAAAGTGAGAAACGAACTGGTAATCAAAGTGTCATATCTGATAATCGAACTCAGACCTAACTAATAATTGAGGTGAGAAATGAATTGATAATCGAATGATAATTGAAGTGGGACTTAACTGATAATCGAAGTGAGAAATAAAATGATAATCGAAGTGTCATAATTGGTAATCGAAGTGGGACTTAACTAATAATCAAAGTGTCATAACTAGTAATCGAAGTGGGAATCGAATTGATAATCAATGTGAATGAACAGCTAATTAAAGCGATAATCCATAGGGAATTGAACTAACAATCGAAAGGACATTTAGACTCGATTGAGTCATTCTAGAACTTATGGCTGAAATGTCTGTTCTGATTTAAATTTCATATTTGTTTTGAGTATATGTATTAAAGTCCCATATTTTTATTTCTTATTAGGAAAAAATTCTAACTAAATAGAATAAAATGAAATTATAGCCAACGGGTAAGAAACTAAGCTAACAACCTGACATAAATTCAAATAACTGAAAATATGAAATTTAAGAATGGGGTGTTACACCGACCGCCATTGTTGATCGACATCGTCTAGTGCTCCTTTCATTTGTTGGTTTTACGTGACAGTCATATAGTGTCGTGTTAGGTGTCACATGAGTTGCCATCTAAATTTAAATATATTTGATACACTCAGACAAGTACAGTAAATCAATAATTGAATTCAAGTCATAATTAGTGGAGTCATTTCATTTTTATTATCTTTTTTACACAATCTTGGGTTGTACACTATCTTCACCATTTTGTTTGGCTTCTTTGTCTCAAGGATCTCAAATTGGAGAAGCCCCCCAGAAAAGAGGGAAAATTTTATGAGAGGATTGCCCACTTTTTCGGTCAATCTTTGGCATTTATTTTAGAAATTTTACTTCATTGTAAGAATTAAAGAATGACTTGTCCGTTACTTTTCAAAGTGGGGGTATCGGTCTGCCCAATCTTCTAGAAAAACTTCCTTGAAAAGTAACTCACAAGGTAGCATAAAATCTTACGAAACTTGGTGTCTTGCCCAAAGTTTTGAATGTCATAATTTAATAAAAAATTAATAATTCATATGATAATCCTAATAAAAAATAATTAAAATCAGCGATTGTTCTCACCGCCTCACCTGATCACGTTTCTTCGCCGCGTAGAAGCAGTGAAAGGCTTCGCGGCCAGGACTCGACTTCGGAGGGGTTCGTCATGTAATAACCCCCTCCACCACTTTGCCAACTCACATCGTCCCTTTCCAGCTCCCTTCCCCACAACTCCTGGTGCACATCAAAACGCACCAAGAACGTAAGCACCACCGTGGAAATCGTACCCGGCCTCGGACAAAGTCACAAAAAGGCCTGCCCGGCTGCCCCTGTGGACTCTGCTTGACCGCGCCCCCCCCCCGCCTCCACCACCCTCCACTCTCTGACTGGAGCGCACCTTCTCCTCAGTGCGTGTCGATACGCACAGCATCAAAATTTGTCCCGGCATGCCGAAATGACACCTCTACCCCTTCATCCATCCCTCTCTATATATTTAAAACATACGGCCGACCGCTCCAAGCCTTGCGTCTCTCTCTCTCTCTCTCTCTCTCTCTTTCTTTCTTCCCGCTGCTGGAAAGGGGGGAAGGGGAGGGAACAGAGAGAGGAATAAGGGGGAGGAGCTCGGGGGCGGCGGCGGCAATGGCGTACAGGGCGGAGGACGACTACGACTACCTGTTCAAGGTGGTGCTGATCGGGGACTCGGGGGTCGGCAAGTCGAACCTGCTGTCCCGCTTCACGCGGAACGAGTTCAGCCTCGAGTCCAAGTCCACCATCGGCGTCGAGTTCGCCACCCGCAGCATCCATGTCGACGAGAAGGTCATCAAGGCCCAGATTTGGGACACCGCCGGCCAGGAGAGGTACCCTCCCCTTTCCCGCCTTCTTGTCGTCCACTTGCTGCCGGTTCGGATCTCGGTGGCCGGTCCCCCCTTGATCTGGTCTCTCCTCGTTTCTCTTCTTCGATCTGAGGGGTTGCGGGATCTGAGTTGTATTTGCTCGATCTTTGCCTCAGATCCGTAGTTGGTAGTTCACCTTTTGTCCTGGTGATGCTGTGTGTTTGTGGATCTCGTAGATCTTGCATGTTTACTTGGATGGCGGTGTTCGTATTTGGATCCATCTTGGTCTTGCAGCCAGGGATCTCGGGAGGGGATACATCCCTTAGGTGGACGGGGTCGGGTTTTTGGACTTCATTGGTGGATTTCGTTTTCCTGGTCCGGGTTGTCCACATTCTGTGGTATTTGGACTTTCTGGTTGGTTGCTGCGCCAGTTGGTAGGGTTCCCGGCCACACTTCTGTTCCGATCTCTTTGCTTTAGTGGCTGCTAGACTGCGTTGGACTTGGGGGCAAACGAGGGTCCTCTGGGCCAATTCATGTGCCCTTGCACTGCTCTTTCTCCACATTTCATACCTTCGGTTCGTATGTGTGCTTTGATGTCTTTTTTTTCTCGTATGAACATGAAAAGGAGAGAAGTTTCCTCCCCTTTTACCGATCAACTAGTGTGGTTGATTGGTGTGAACACGAATGCGAACCTCAGTTTATATTGGAGAACATCTTGAACACCAATAGAAGCACGCTGATTGTGCCGTTGGGCAACCTTTTTTCTTGCTTCCAAGTTGGCAGATGAGATCACCAGGAGCATTACTACTAATACATTAAGGAATGTGAACGCACTTTGGCATGCCAATGCAGAAATTCCGATTCTGTGCAATCAATGGTTGCAGGCCTTACTTTAAAAAAAAAATTACAACACCCATTACCTGCGGAAATGACAGCATATACAGGAGATCTCAGTCTAAGGTTTAAAGGATTTTGATATGGTGGTGCATGCACACAAAAAAGGGACAAAAAAGAACTACATTTGGTATTTTTAATGCATTTGATAAGTGCGCACAAGTTCTTCTGTTCTCTCACACATGCTACCATGTTATCCAAACATGTTGGCAGCAACTTTATGCCGATGGATCTTTTGCTGTGGTTCTGCATTCATTAGTTCCCCCATAGGATAGGAATCTGTTACTTCCTTATTAAGTAACGTCCGTGTATTGGTCTGTAAAAGCTGAGAACTACTGCAACCCTTTTCATTATGGCATCCGGGAATTGAACTGTTGTTTGTGTCTGGGCAAAACATTAAGGGGTTAGTTACATATTGTCGTGCCCCAAATTAATCTTAACCTCGATCTTGATCATGGGCACCGGATCTCTAATTCTATTTCTAGGCACTTGGGTAGAGCATAGAAGGTACTGTTCATGGAAGATTTATAGATCAGATTCTATAGACTCAGATGCTGACCCACAGCAGTACATGACTTTGAAGGAACTACTGAGAGTTGAATACATCATTTCATCTCTCCTCTACACCACACAGTATAGAGTTCATTGTGCAATATTCTCATTTCTCAGTCGGATCGAGCCTCTGTTCTCCAAACTTATTTTAACCTTGTTTTATGTACTGTTTCTTCTCCTGGTAGCTAGCTGTCGTTTATTTGATCAGACATTTCCATCTGAGTAGGGCTGCAATTGTTTCAGGTTCAGAATCGGAAACACATTTTAATTTCGATTTTGATAATTGAAATATAGTTCCGATTTTGATAAAATCAGAATGGTTAATTCTGATAATATTACTGGAACCGATATTCTGATAAGCTAAGGTGCTTACTATGGTTTTGTCTTATGAGTTTATAGATAATTTATCGGAATAATTTATATCAATTTTGATTATTTTTCAATTCTGATTCTGATAATTTATAGGAATATCTGATTCTAATTCCGATAAATTATTTTTATCATTTTTTAATTCTGAAATCGATAATTTTATCAAAATCGATCAAAATATCGGATTTAAGCTTCTGAGTGTTACCTCATGCATTTCCCTTGCATTAATCCTTCTCGACGCTACGCATCCATTTGAGAAAAGCTATCCACATGGGTTTTTTACTCATGTGGCACCAACTTTTATGGTGCCACATGGACAAAAATCCAGTGCATGATGTCACATGGGCAAAATATTCATGTGACTTGCACTTGTGCACTTTGCACAAGTGCACAAAGCCTCTCTTCATCCATTTAACCCACCTGGTGGCTTGGCATCTCCATATGTCTGCTACCGCTATTTGCTCTCGTTCAAACTTCTCTCTTTTGGATGCTAACGGAACATGTGCCCTTTCGTCATCTTGTGAAAAGATACCGTGCCATCACAAGCGCATACTACCGGGGCGCCGTGGGCGCACTGCTCGTGTACGACGTAACCCGCCACGTCACGTTCGAAAACGTGGAGCGATGGCTCAAGGAGCTCAGGGACCACACGGACGCCAACATCGTGATCATGCTCGTGGGCAACAAGGGGGACCTGCGCCACCTGAGGGCCGTCGCCACCGAGGAGGCCAAGACCTTCGCCGAGAAGGAGGGCACCTTCTTCATGGAGACGTCGGCGCTCGAGTCCATAAACGTGGAGAACGCCTTCACGGAAGTGCTCACCCAGATATACCGAGTGGTCAGCAGGAAGGCCTTGGAAGCCGGCGACGAACCTGCGGAGGTGCCCAAGGGGCAAAGCATCAACATGAAGGACGACGTGTCGGCTGTGAAGAAAGTCGGATGTTGCTCGGTCTAAAAAAAAGCATGATGGTGATGTTCCCCTTCTCTTGATGTGGGGTTATCCTCCTCTTTGCTTTGGAGATGAAGCCCGGATGGCGCATTCTTGCAGGGAATTCCACACAAAATGGCCTGCCATAAGCTTCGCAGAGGGAGGAGGGTCTGGTATATGTGCGTAGTAAAAGCTAAAAAGGATTAGGGTATGGATCCACCCTGGGTTTTCTTTTCTTGTGGGCCCATCTCATTGCATTCCATGCACGAATTTTTTGTTTCTTTCCTCCTTTCTTTTGTTGTAGACGTTATCTGGCACAATCGGATTGCTGGAAGGGTTTGTTATTACATTCAGTTCTTGGTGATTTTGGTGGCATTGTACTTGTCAATGGTACTCAACACTGTCTTTGTTGCTTTCCCCCCCCCCCCCCCCGCATGCAGCTGGGGCTTTGAACTCATCAAATACTGGTACTATAGGCTTCACGCATCAAAACATGCCTTCTTCTAATGTGTATATAGTAGATTGTCGGTCAGTGATGGCTCAGTTGATACCAACTCTTTTTATCTTGCTTTCTTTTATGGCTCGAGATTTTGAGTTTAAATTCCAACTCTCACAGTTGTGTAATGGAGGAAATTTAGTCAAAGAATGTCCGTTGGGGTTTCCCTCAGTGGGACGTCTGGAATAGTCATCGGTGAGATTTAGCTGAATAAGATCTTGAAACAATTAGTATACTTGCAGTAGCCCTCACCACCCAAAAAAAAAAAAAACACTATATAAGCAACCAGAAAAAAAAACCCAAAAAACTAAACTGTATAGGAAAGATTGACCAAACTTGTAGTCGAGCATGAACCTTGACAACTTGATAGCCTAAACTTGTGGAAATTACAGAGGAACAGGGCTCCTCGTTACCAAGACGAGTTACATTTACTTTGAGAAATAATTGTCACCAGATTTGATTGGTAACAAGGCCTAATGCATTGTTTGCTAAGCCATTTTATTAATTAAGAGTGTTGTTAAATCTTTCTCTCTCTTTCTTCGTCAATCAATGAAATTATTTAACAAATAATCCATTTAAATTTTAGTACCAATTCAGTCTGATTACAAGCCTTTCTCATCTATTTTTAATACTCGTCGCATGAAATCTTGCTTCAATTGGTTTCCCGGAGAGATCTGGGCATTAATAGAAAAACATCGTTAGGGCAGAACAACGATCGTAGGGTTGTGAAAATGGAGTCTTAAAAAATGTATAAACAGATAAACCGAAGAAGCGACCATCACCTCGTCCAGTTCCAGCTTCCTTGTCCTGTTTCATCTACTACGGTTAAAGGCTTAAAGCTGGGGTTTATGCAGATTGGATAGAGTGGTCCCCTACGCACCCAGCATGATAGCCATGACCACAATCCAGTGTTTCTAGTCATTTTTCTTGTACTCGACATAGTTGCCGCCACCACCGAATGAAAAGAAGTAATTGGCATGTCATGGGGTAACGAGCTGTCCATTGGAGGACAAGAGGAAGGAGCCAGACCAGATGTATACCTACCATGGGGAGCATTTGGAATGTCATGGTGTGATTTGCCCATTGGAGGGCCATAGGAAGGTGTTTGGGGATGATGATTATGGCCTTTGATTTGATTGCTGCACACTTCTATGGTGCAGCTTTCTTACGCTCTAAGGTATCGGTTGGTAATATTTAAAAAAAATCTTTAAATTTTAAATCTCTTAAAAAACTCTCTTACACTAATTTTTAAAAATCAAAATCTAAGACATTATTATTATACTTTTTCTCTCTATCTCTCTCCTCTCTTAAAATCTATTTTTACACAATTTAAAATTTATTTTACATGTTTGACAATTAGAGAGAGAAAAAATAAATTTTTAACCATTAAATAATTAAAATTTACACTTCAAAAACATTACCAAATAATGACTAAATAAACCTGGGGAGCAAGAAAAGACTGCAGAAAGATGTGACTCTTGTACCATTGCGACCTTTGAGAGCCTTTCTTGCTCACTAAAAATCTCATCAGTATCATACGGACCAATGATGATGCCAAAAAAAAAAAGGAAAAAGAAAACTGCACTCCAAATGTTCGCAACAAGTATTAGGGCCCCTCTAACTTAATAAGTTATCTATGGATAGGTTATCTACAAATAAAATATTTCGGTTTATGAAAATTTCGGATTTATTTGGTAACCTGATAAGTCTTGTTAAAGAGCATTTACCAGTTACCTGCACAGGTAGGAGATGCTGATGTTGATGGCACAGAGACGGTGGATGACAAACTATTACAGGGTTTCTGTTGCATGGCTCCAGATGACCATACAGATCCCAAGACGAACCTGGATAAAGATGAAACACGTCTGCACCAAAGATTTGGCTAGTGCAAAAGCATGCTTCACTCTCCCATATTTCTTGTGTTCAAATTTCTTTTCCAAACTACTAGTACTAGCAGAGGTAATCACATAAAAAGGAGCAACACAACATGGATTAAACAATACTAAGTTTGACGAAGACTCTGGCTCTGTGAACAACAATGTTACTGTTTCCTAACTCACATGTAACCAAGGCACTGCGCACATCTTCTGCACAAAACCAAATGGGAACACATGCATTATTTGTGTGCCTCTTACTTTTCGACTTTTTCTTGTAGAAGATAGTGTTAATTTTACTAGAGATGCCTGGAATCTGTGCCAGAAAAGAATCGATAGAAAAGAAGAAAACAAGAATATGAGTATACATGGGCTTCCTAGGCAATTAAGTTGCTGCTACCTGATGTGCACGAAAGTATATATGTCAGCATTGCAGTGGAGATAAACATGTTAAACTAGCACAGTTATTCCATGGAATAAGCAATCCGAGGAACAGTCCAAAGGAAATCCCAAAGGAATCATAATCTTGAGAGAAAAAGAAATCGTAAAGGATTATAGCTGTGCAGAGATCAAGAGTACAACAACAATCCATGTACTCAGTTAACCTCCCATATGTGATGTCCATATGAATACCTCCCGATCATCCGGTGGTGCTTGGACGGCAATCAACAAGTTGCATTGAAGTTGCGACTTACAATCCTGGAGCAGAAATCCTCGAGAAACCGGAAAAAGGAACTAGCAAAGCAACAAACAGGAATCGCGATGGGGCGAAGACGGAGAAGACGAAGGTAAACACAACAATCCACGAGAATAAAATGATCATCCCCACCAGAAAATCCCCTGGACGGTCCACCGCTATGAACAGGGCGGATCAGAAGATCCAGAGCAGACGGACTAGCATGATCTCGTCTACGAACTTGTGCAGCAAACAACATGAACACGGGGGCACGATCGCAGAGTATTCGTCGAGGGAGCAAGGAGGGGGGGAGCGGAAGGCTTGCAGAGGGGAGAGACTCGACCCGAAGAGTGCGCAGAGAGAGAGAGAGGGGGGAAAATTACCGGTCTTCCTGGTTTTATGGGGACCTTGGTCTCAACCTGCCCTGTTCTATTTATATGTTGAGATATGAAGAACGTGTACGAATACATAATTAATTGTGCCAAAAATAAATTAATAATCTTTTTTTTTTACTTTTTCTTTAAATTCTCACGAACAAACCAGTCGAGCGCCCAAAAAGGTCGCATTCATTCCCGCCACGTCGTGCAATCTCCTCTCGATGTTTCTCTGAGCCGTGCGCAACGTGCCCCTGCCAATAATAAGTCGCCACGACACCACCGGGCCTCTCCCTCTGTACATGGTGGTTGCGTCACGCATTTACAAAGGTCTGATTGGACCGTTCAAAGCCCATGGGCAGCAGGTTTACGAAGAATTTCTAAAGATATTGTAATATAATAGTTTTCTAAAAAAAATCAAAATGATTATGGAAGAAAATATAGAGAAGTGGAGAGTTTTCAAAACATATTTTAGGGAGAATTAATAATTATTCTTAGAGGTTTGATATTATTTTTAGTTTCTGTCAAAATTTTCAGCACTACATGATTCCTATTTTTTTTGCAGAACTTATGTTTAAGTCTTTTTCTACATAACTATGTAAGTTATGTAAATATATAAGTTATGAAAATATGCAACTTATGTAATTATATAAATATTTAAATTTGTAGCTTGTACTTCAGTAACTATGTGAGTACATAATTATATAACTACTTCATAATTATATAAATATGTAACTTAAGTTACGTAAGTATGTAAGTTATATAAGTATGAATGTAGTTAGTGAAGTATAAGTTACATAGTTAATACTTACATAATTACATAACTTATATATTTATATACTTACATAATTATGTAAAGAGGAACTTAAAAATAAATCCCATAAAAAAAAAAGATCATGCAATGTTCAATCTTCTCTCAAGGAGCAATTATTAATTCTCCCAATATTTATATTTTATGGGTATCATAACTTGCTATGTTTGAAATGATGTAAAACATGTTATGGTTTGCTTTTCTGCATTTAATGTTGCGTTAAATTGCTGTAATTTAGGCTCATGTGGCACTTTTTTTCACTATTTTTTATCAAGAAATATTTTATTCCCGACTGGCCGGGTAAAAGAGCTACCCAAGCAGGCAAGCAGCCCCTCCATTAAACATTAAATGGGACGTTCACAAAGTAGCTATTACAAACTTGGGACCTACACCTCCAACCAATGGGACGGCGGATCAGACAGTTCTTTTAACCGGCTAACTGGGAATAACACGTTTCCATTTTTTTATTTTCATCTCAAAACCACCACAAACTCAAACTAATGATTTTGAGACAGATAATATTAGAATTTGCGAATACTTTATCTTTATAAGATTTTCACGATGATTTCAAAGTTGAATTTTTATGTTGCTGACTTCTAAAATTTCATGACGGAGATGACCAATTAACTTTAATTCTCGTCTTTTCTTTTTAGGCTACAAGACGAACAATGTCGCTTTGAATGGGGATCGAAATTACAAAGCTCCCAAACTTTAGAAAGTTTGTCGGCCTGTGCCAACAAATAGCCATCCAAAATCATGTCTGACATATTATTGTTATCCATGATTTCAGGGGATACACATCGGGTAGATGATCAAAACTCCCGAGTACGTGATGAAACACAGTTCTGGAACAACACTCTCAAAACAGATCCGTGCAATCACAAAAGAGAAGCAACGCTTTCAGGGCCATCCCAGTTACAAGGGTCTTTTGAAAGCTGTCTCTTTTATGCAAATAACTACAAAGCATGATTTTCTTTCTGCACACAGAACGGATGGAAGGGTCAAAAAAATGGTAAATCCAGTGCAAGGGAAATGGCATGCACATCCTTTTTTCTCCCCCCTCTGTGCTAACAAACCTGGCATGAACAAAATGCCAATTCAAAAAAAAAAAAAGATGCAAGAAACTTAAGAACATTTCTAGCAACACCAAACCCGAAATGGATAATAAAACTTGCCGAGTCAATTTACAATGAGGATAATCTATACAATGAAAAATGAAGAAAGCAAAAGTCATATGACAAACAAAAGTACATGTGGGTTCATTCCCAACCTATAGCCCACACAGGTTTATCGACATGGCCTCACCTGGTGCTCGGTCCATCAAATTAAAGACGAGCACGATAATGTAAGTGTACAAAGAGTGTCATGCAGTAACCATACCAGCCCAGGTTTCGATGATACGGGAGAACACCCCGCAGGGTCCATCTTGCTTGATCCAAACTAAGCTGGCCAGCTGTTAAGACCAAAGTTAAAGGGGGGGAAAAAAGGGGCTGGGGAAACGTTAGAAAAAGGTAGTCGGTCAGTTACTGTCTAAAGATTACATCAACTCTTGGAATTGCCATCAGTGGGGGACTACTTAATCCCTGATGGAGGCATATCGCGCTCCATTATGGCATTCAGATTATCTACAGAATAAGCATAGGAAATGTTTGGATCATAACCATAATTTCCAGTTGGAGGGGGGATTTGCTCTGGAGAAGGATAGATGATGTTTCCTCCATTATTGTCCTGATTGACACTCGGCAACGCAAAACAAATATTGCCGGTAGTATCTTTCAGATTGACTTTAGTCCTGCCCTTGGCAGAGCGCTTGTTGTCCAGGGGGAGGTCTGCGTTGAGTCTCCCCATCTGCTGTTGAAGATCAACAAGTGAATCACATGATGCTTTCCCTTTAGTGCTCTTTTTTGAATCAACAAACTTGAGCTCCAATCTGTACAAGGCACAGGCATCGCAATTATTGACTTCATACTCATAGAGATGCCACTCAAAATTGGCCATCGGTTGTGGATCCATGTAGTAGGATCTCTTTAACCCTCCAAATTCTTTCATCACTTGCTTTCTTGATTCATGCCAACCACGCCCACTATAATCTGGCAGGGATCTCTGTTTACGGTTTCCACTCTCAAATGCCCTACGTGGCTTGTCAAAGAAGAGCCATTCTCTAATAGATTCACCTTCAAGGACAGCAAGGTCAAAAAGCTCTGCAATTTTTTTTTAATTAAATAGTGAGAAAGAAGCTCCGCAAAACTTTCATAGAATAGTGAGAAAACTAGAACATTGATGTTTTGCATTCTAGAAAATTAGAGCATTCCTACACTAAATGCAAGCTAAGCATATGAAATGCATCCATGGACAGTTCTTAACACAACATATAAGCGATTACCAGGAGCATTCCAAGGAGACTTGGTTGTAGCAGCTCCTTCACATTCTGGAATACCAACATTCTTTCCTTGTGTCTTTGCAATGAGAGCAGCAAACAGAGGACCATCCTTCAGATCAATGCCCCCAGGACGAAGAACTGGACTCATACCAGGTGGCCCTTCATTCAATGCCAAAATGGCATGAACACTACTGCAGTAATCTTGGAACCAATCTGATCCTTTAGCAGGCCTTTGACAGTCCCATAGTGCACATTTTGGCCTTAGAAAAGCAGAAGCTGGAGGGCATATTGTAGGAAGCAAGTTGGAAATATGGTGTGCTACATCCTCTCCATGATGCCCATGTTGCCCATGATGGCCACCAGACTCAAACTGAAGGAAAACATCATGTGGCAACTCTTGCTGAACATCAAAATGTTGAAAATCCAGCTGATCAGTAGCCTCCATACAATTCATATTGACATGTTGTAGTCCAATGGAAACATTCGTTTTGCACTCATCAACCTCTTGGAACCCATGTTCTGAAAGGTCATGATTCAGATAATAATCCTGCATGCAAATTCAAGTGTGAAACCGTAAATGCAATACACCAACTCAGCCTTAAGGAGAACCAAATAAGCTACTTTAAAATAAAAATAAAAAATCAAACCTTCCGAATAAAAGGATGAACCATAATATATAGAGCTTACCACCAGAACTTTGGTTCTGGAGTAAAAAGATTCTGTTAGAATAATCTACCAGTAAGTCATAAATGACATACTGAATTCAAAGTAAGAATAATCAAATGGCACTTTTGGCTAGAACCAGGATACAGCATTCACAACAACAAAGACTCAGGCAACTCCAGATAATATAGCTTTTGTCAAAACCTAGGTTAGGTGTTACAATCAAAAGAATACACATCCATAGCACAAGTAAGCATCACCGGTTTCACCAATCATTTATTTCGCTTGCATCCATGCCTGATAAAATGAAGATTGGAATTTGGAACAGACTAGCACACAGAAATCACGAAGCAAAGAAATGTATGCTCAAGCCATGAGTATAAGCCAAATGCACATGAGACAAACCTCAAGAGTCTACTTGGTAATAAAAATCATATAAATATATTTATGCTGTCATAATATATGTACCATTTGGAAACAGAAGACAGGTTAAAGTTTATTTTCAGATGGTAAATGCTATAATGCTGCTAAATAGTTAACATATTTTAGTCAAATTTAAGCTCACATATTCCAAGAGGAGACTTAGAAAAAGAAAACAAAAGATACACATTTGCCTTTAAGGTGTTTCAGCATCATAAGCATAAATGAGGGTCCGCTAAGATCCAATGAATGCTCTGAAGATCTAGCAAAGCTGTCCAAATGACACCCTTCCCAGACATCAAGCCTCCTACAAAGTGTGGCATGGTACCCAGTCATAAAAGCTTTGGACATAGTCACATAGGAGGGTCTGTAGAAAACTTGTTGGACTAGATTACAGACAGAAGCCACCTTCTTGCAGTTTAATCACACGGTAATGGAATGGCCCTCATAGGTTCCGATAGACTCCTAAAAAAGCCTAGATGAAAGTGTAAAAATGATATTCGAATGCTCCATAGTTTCACAACTGAGAAACAATAGAAGTTACATGTGTATAAAAGGGTGAAGTTTATATGTCCCCTATTTCACAACCTCACAATAGAGATACATATCAAACACTCCTAGATAATAGGAAATATATGATTATTCTCTAGAAAATAATGGCACTACTAAAGTAAAAACAACTCTCATGGTGCAAGTAGAGAAGTGTATACACAGGCATGTAGGTTTCTACAACTCATCTACCATTCTTTGTTAGCAGAACCACAAGGGGGCACAACCATATGCATAGAGAAAACACAGGAAAATAAAAACTTGCCAATTTTACAAATACAAAAATTTTATTCCAGACCCTCACATAATTGATGATTAAAAAGTTAGAGTATGGTTACTATAAGCTGTGAAAAGAGACAAAAGTATAACTATTTTTTCTAGGAACATACTACAAACATAATGATGAACACAGGTGGGCCACCGCCATTAATTTGCAAGAAGGAATGAGCATCAACATTATGGACTGCATAAAGATTTGCTTTATTATCATTTTTCTTAGAGGGAGGAGGATGGCAGCATGATTTGACAAAATAAAAAGGTGAAAAGAGTGGGCAAGGATACGAAGTAGAAAGCTACACAAAGTCAACCCAGATAGAAGCAACCCTGAATGTTCAACATACAACACTTAAAGTGAAAGAATATCAGGCAAATGTCAGACCAACCAGCACCATGTCCAATTCCTCAATCATGCCTTGACTTGGGAACTTGCATGTGCGTGTGATGATATTATGACATTCACTGAATTTGTGAATTCCAGCACCTCTGCACAGTTTGACGATGCAGCACATTTGCAGGCTGATTATACACTGACTATCAAAAATCAATTGGTGTTACGGCAGCAAAAGGCAAAAGCACAGCCATGCCCAAGAGCATTTCAAGAACAATAGAACAACCAGCTTTTATGTGGCTTGCTACCTTTCTAATGCCAAATTGAAGGCTAGGAAGCCATCTGATGCATAGATAGCTCATACAATCATACAAACTTCTAGAAAACAAGGTTGACACAAGTGTGTGCCAGCCAAATTCATCTCAATATCAGGGATGCCACTTAGGGGAAAAGCACTGATTCCATACTTGGGAAAGCAAGTATGATAAAGGATAATTCAGGACAGACAGAGATGCAGACGATTTTCATGCTAATATGGTGGGAAATTGTAGGAGAAAATAATAATTCACGTCTGCTTCTTATAAACTTAAGAAAATTATATGGTAGAATATGTGGGCAAGATAACTTTTTTTGCTCTTAAGAATAAATATGTATAGTGCACCTACTACGTGCAATGACTAAATAAATATACATAGTTTCCCATCTACTGCAATAGCCTGTAAGTGGTAAGCCCATACCTAATTACCTATACATTCATAGCGACCACCTATAAGTGAAAAGTTATTTAAAGAAAGAGTTGAAAAACATGTTTTCCTAAAACATGGATAGTACTACTGATAAGAGTTAAAAAACATGTATTGTCAAAAGGTGAAAACATACAAGCAGATGTCCAGAATATAAAGAACTTATATATGGCTATATGAAATCTATGATTTCTTGTTTTCATGAAGCAAATGAAATCTATGATTTCTTGTTTTCATGAAGCAGTTGATCGCACAAAATATTAAAGTAAAAGATTACAAAATGCTAGCAAAAAGGTATGTACAAGTGTGCACTGACTATTGTTAGATATAAAATAGGATTCTCGTTTTTACTGAAAGTGAATGCTACAACACTCTTTTGTTAAAGAAAGAAGGAATATACAAATACAGACAAGTCAACCTAAAAAGCCCCTTCCATACACAAAAGCACATCAAGAAGTTGTGACACCCTTTAACCCCGAAACAAGGGCAACAATAGAAAAGCTAGTCCGCTCTGAATAAAGTAGTGAGCCTCATTCCATCACCTTATCACAAATAAAAGCAGCTAATTTCTGAGGAGTTCTAATCTCCCTTACAAGTTCCTTTTATTCCTCTAACCCAAGTAACCCATAATGCAGCACGGAGAACCAGCCACCATGCAACCCAACTGCCTTTGAGGATCCACCTCTGGATCCATGATAAGAAATTAAGAATAGCTTCACCACACTATCTTGGGATTAATATAAATAACATGCAGAATCTTGTAGAGCACCAACTGCAAGTCTGCAACACCTCCTGAGCAAAGGAACAACATGTAAAATCAATCCAATTGAAATCACATTTACCCCTTCCTGACCCCATCATCAAAATCCAACAAGAAAGCAAATCAGAAAAACAAAAATGTCAACTTTCCTCCAGGCTCCAAACCCTCAATGGGTAACACCCATGCTTCGCTTCTGTCCATTTTAACCAGCCAGACTGAGTATTTGAACCATTTAAGGTCCTAGACTTCCTGTTAACCAAGGCATGTTCACTTCAATTTAATTATGACTTATGATGCCTTCTTACACATTTCTAAATTTCCTGTTCTCCCCTACGCTCTAGCACAAGAGAAGCTCATCTGAAGATGTTGAAGAAAAGTGAGTGCTTCTGTATGTACACCTACATACTTTACACCACACACCTACAATCGAGCACTAAACAGAAAAAGGTGTTGAATACATTCAAACCCCAGACACACAAGCAACAAGTCGGAATCGTTCATCCATTAGCCCATAAATTATATGAACATATAGCTTGGCATTTCTTGTGAAATTACAAAGCAACTGCATACAGGGGTTTAATATGATAAAAATGCAAGATTCTCACTGGCCCCGATGCAGAAGATATTCACTGCAAGGATGATGCCAAATACACACTCTACCAAAATAAGGGGACAGGACAAACATACATACAAGATTCATAGAACTTATGCGCAAAAGCATGAAAGTCCAAGGCTTAAAACATCATAAAGACTTCAAGTTGCTTTCTCGGTGGAAGCCCCTTTTGTAACAAATTACCTTCAGCATAATTTTACTCTTCGTTTCTTGAAACAATCTATGTCTTCTTTTGATGGATATTTGACTACGCGTACATGGGATAAGACAGGGAACCACAGTCCTGTATAAATAAGAAATTAACTTATAAATGCTCTTGGGCTCCCTTGTTGCTATCATAGATCATGCTTGTGTTGTTATTTTCCTCACTATAGTTCCTAACACTTGCATCGTAGGAGTACTTTTCACTTCTAATTCCCGGGAATCCGTGAACTATGTTTTGCTAAGGACTTTTCTGCCTCCAGTTTTTCTTAGTAAAGAACTAAAAGACGTGATCCTTCTCCATGGAACAAAAGAAAACTCGTGCAATGCAAGAGCTGCGCGACAAAATTCACCTCTGGATAGGGACCATTTTTCGCTCCTTGAAGGTTCTGAATGTCATGTTCCTGCACATCAGGCTCGGGTTTAGGGTTCACGTGTTGTGGCACCTCCGCTAGTTTGCTCGTGGCATCATCCTCCTCCTCGCAGAGCTGCAATAGGCGGCGGATGTCCGAGGAAAGATCCGAGGAAACATGACTCACTCCCTGATCAAACCAGCCACCAAACATCATCACACAGCGGGGGGGAAAAAAAAAACAGGTCGAAACCGTAAGAAGAAAACCCAACAAAACACGACAAGAAAAACGGAAGTGTAACGAGGTGAAGAAGGCTACAATCAAGGAAGAAGCGGGCGACGCCTCATTGAGCTCAGCCTTCCACTCCCGAAGCATCTGGTTGACCTGCTCCTCCAGAATCGCCACATCCCCCGCGCGGCTCTCCTTGCGGGCGAACTGAAGGTCATTAAACATCCCCTGGAGGTCATCCACCCGGTTCTTCGCCTTGTCCTTGAAGTGCTGGTGGGAGGCCGACTTGCACGCCGTCTTCGAACCCTTACCCATCTCCTCCTCCGCGCTTCCCCCTTCCTCAACACTGAGCAGGGAGCTCAGCAGCGAGAGAACCCGCAATTCGCTCCCCTTCTCACACAAACAAAAGAGCAACACGATCGGGATCAGCAACTACAGAAAACCAGCGAAGAATCAACAGTAGAAGCATCAAAAAAACATGGCAAAAAAAGCGTAGAAATCGGATAAGAGGCGCGAAATTCTGCACCTTGCGATTGGGGCGAGGGGCGCGGAGGGAGGAGCGCCTCTTCGAGGGCCGGATCGAACGGAACACGCGGGGATCGAAGAGAGATCGAAAGGGAAGATAGAGGAGACGCCCTAGGTCGGCGGTCGGCGCGGGGGCTGTCGGCCTTCACCTACCTCTCTCACTCTCTCGCTCGCTCGCTCTTTGCACTCGATTTGATCATCCCTTCTCCATCTCCATGGAAGGGAAGCCGGCGAAACGGTGGAAGGGAGAAAGGAAATTAAAAAAATATATAAAAAGGCGCAAGGACGCGGCAAAAGCAAAAAGGAATTATGCGCGACTGAAATTTACATCTTCTGCCACTGCCTTCGACGCCGCCCGTATTTGATATCCCCAAATATTTTCAAAGTTGGACATAAATAGAAGGAAGTATTTAAAAAACAGTATAATTTAAATAGTTTACTATAACGTCAATTTTTATCTATAATCTGATTAATTCTATTCCTATTGTTTTCAAAGTTTCGTTGGATAATAGAAAACATTTTAAAAATTAGAGTAAAATTAAAATGCTATACTGTTACATCAAAAGTTTTATCATAATCTGATTAAAAGTATAATAGTCACAACCAATTAAAGCTTTTCAAAGTTGAATATTACAGATCCTCTAATGTTTACCGGATTACTAATCACAAAACTCGTAGTTTCATTATTAAAAACATAATCATGGTCTAAATAAAAATTGTTAAAAGAATATGGAGGAGACCATCGACTTGATTACTTACAAAAAAAAATCTAATATTTTATTCATCCTTATCTTCTTTCACTTTTCGATTTTTTTTTTATAAATTAGCAATTCTATTTATAAATTATTCGGGTTACTCCTTTGCGCGACGAGTCGTTAACCGGGTTCCTCGGGCGCAAGGTCCGAGTCAGCCCCCCAAGTCTTCCGCCGCGACTGTGAGCAGGTGTTGGTGACGTGTAGGACTGTGCTTGCCATGTTGCGCGTCGCCGTCGCGTCAACTTTTTGGGTCCATTTCTATGTGGCAGAGGGCTTATCCGGAAAGAATCCATTGAGAGAGCGAGGGGCGATGGGCGTTTTCGCACTTACACAGATCAGGGCGTACGTGTAGCGGCGGAAATTTTCGGACCGAACGTTGACGGAGGAGCTGATGGAAGCAGATCGGTGATAAGGGGAAGAAAAACACGTCGATGGGTTTGATAACCAGATAAAGGAAAACATTTGTTTTGCACCAAGTGGTGCTCATAAATAAATTATCTATAAAGTATAAGGAAGATATCTATTGATAAGATAGATTCTGATGGTCATATCTTATTTTAGTATAATATTTAAAAGTATAATAATTTTATGTTACATCAATTATTTTATATCATATCAAAATTATTAATAAATTACTTTATATCATGTCATTGTCATTAATAAAATTCATCTCCACTTTGAGATATTTTTACCCTCTGTTCAGGTAACTTTATCAATTCAAGAATAATAGTTAGATTTATCAAAAATTTATCACTAATAAATATTAATAAGTGTCTGATAAATTATCTTATTTATCAACGCAACAGAACAATTATTAAGACTGATAACTTTTTTTATTAAGAGTTATCGGGACTTATTTAGTTATCAAATTTGTCATAAATTATATTTGGTATTTGGATAGATTAAGAATATAGTACAATTATTCTCAAATTTTCTTAGACCCAGTTTCATTGCTGGTAACTTTGAGTAAGTAATCTTATGTTATTTAACCAGAGTTAACCAATTTCTAGTTTAAGAGAGCAGGTTGCTAACCGTCCGAATAAAGATGCGGTTAGTGGTTTTTTAATAGAATTTACTTTAAAAAAAGTTTAAAAGTCACATACATAATTAAGGGGCATTAGTCAGATAAAAAATAAAAGTCTTCCAACAATACGAAGGTCAGTTCAAATAACGATAAATTAATTAAATTAAGGTGCGGTTCATGTGGTTTATTTTTTTGGATTGACTTTTTTATCCGTCCAGATAAAAGAGTTGTCTCGGATTAACACTGGATAACCAATCAAACTTTTCAAATGATGGTTGGCTATAAGCTATCGCATCAGACTTAATATACTAATTAACTTGATCACTTTTCCTGTTTCAATATATATGTTAAATTATATTTTAGTAAATGGCTCTTCAGTTACGGTCAGAGATTATTAATTAATTTGTGAGTCTCACACTAAAGTTCTCTAACCGGTTCAGATCGATTTAGTTCGATTTAAATCGAATTGACTTGTAATGAGTTACAATTCTATTAAAAATAAAAAAATAAATCAAATATTTGATTGTAATTTTAATTAATTTATTTTTTTAGGGAGAATTATCAATCAATCCTTATTTTTTGGAGACTTATTTTTAAGTCTCTGACTCTTTTAGAAAACTATATAGCTATACAGTTTTCTCCTTTTAGAAAATTGAAAACTATATAGCTACACATTTTTCTCCCTTCAGAAAACTGTGTAAGTCAGGGACCTAAAAATAAGTTCCAAAAATAGGGACTGATTGATAATTTTCTCTATTTTTTATACAATTATACCAAATAATACAAAGGTGGAAAATTACATTTTTTGAAGTACTGTCTATGGTCGACGTTTTGCCACTCGTAGAAGCCTTTTGGTAACTTCCTTGTAACTTCTTGTGGAAGTGGAAGTCATGTTGGAAAGAGAGACTTTTGGTGGGTTTTTGCATCCCGTGAGTTATTTTAAGTAGACTTTTGACACCACTTTCTACAATTAGAAAGGTATTGCCAAATCAGTTGAGTCCCTTCGTCAAGTTGTAAAATTTATTGGGTCTCTTTGATAAATTATCATAAATAAGACGATTCAACTTATGATATTTTTTTTATTCGATAGATAAAGTTATGATAACTTTGTCATATCCCCTGATAGATAAAATTATCAAGACTTATCAATAATTATTAATGATAAAATTTTATAAATTATCTAAATTAGTAAAACAACTCATTATTTATTGAGACAGGTAAAACTCCTTTATTAAGATTTATTCGATTATCAAAGAGATCCAATTTACCGGCCATGGATGCGACAATATTGCAAAGATAGGAAAACTCAACGTTACTTTTTTAATTATTTTTTTAATTAATATTATGGTTCTAACCATTGATATATTTTATTTTAGTAATAAATGATATTTATTGTGCATTAATTAAATATACATCAATTATTCACATGAAAGTTACATATACGTCTAATTGGTTTAGACTTGATTAATAAGACATAATATAAATGAAATTCTGATAATATTTAGTATGTCTTATCTCATCTCACATATTATTATATTTATATAAATCAATCACATAATACTTATAAAAACCTGACAAATATTATTCTTAAATAATGGATTGATTGATATAAGACAAAAGTTTTTACACCACTTGATAAGAAAGTGAATCATGTGCTAGTTGGACAGCATGTACACTTTAACGGAGGGAAAAAAAGGTTGCCCATCTATATATACTTACCTCCAGTTTGAATCTGTATGCTATAAATGAGTGCAGCAACTTGAATTGATTAATATCTATTTAAGATAAAGGCTATTAATAGAGAGTCCGACAAATTGTGTCACTGGACATGACATGTTGATCGAACAAATTAACTTTGGCAGCAAAACATGTCAAGTGACCGAACAAATTAATAATCACAACCATGACGTCCAACATGCAAGATTGCGGAGCTGAGTTGATCAATCATTGGTTACTCTTACTTGAGAATGCCTATATATGTGTTTGACAATCTAGCATACCTACCCGTGATATAAGAGCACTGCAGACACTTTTTTTTTTTTTTTGATAACGAAGAACTCCTGTTCTGTGTGGTTTTGTGGCTCAGAAATTGGTGTTCGTAAATTTCAAGATCAGAATTTGACAGTTCCTATTTTTCGTGTACTCATATGCTCTTATCTCACTTGACCAAAAAATTCGGATCTACCACTTCGATGATTACATGTAAATCATGTAAACCCTTCCTAAAAATCGAACTCGAGACCTCTTACTTTTAAGCAAAAGTTCTAACTCATTGACCTAACCGGGGTCCTCTTGCACTGCAGACACTCGCTACTGAGGGTTCTATCTTTTTTCCTTTTTTGGACAGATCATGTTAGGACTTATATTATGGTACGATTAGACCGCACTAATTATTTACGTCAAATTATAATAACTTATATACATATGTATATATATATATATATATAGCAACAGAAAATTTTTATAATGCAGTACACCACAGATGGTGGCCCTCGAATGAAGTTTCATCCGAGAGCTGTGTTAAATAAATAAATTAAAAAAAGAGATGCGTCACTTCCGTGATCTCATGATACGTGCGTGGTGTACACGTGCGTAGCGAGATCGTGGCGGACATGTCTTTTTTTTTTAATTTAACGAGGCTTTTGAATGAAAATTCGAGGGTCTATGATGCGACGGGGCCATATAAAAGTGGTAATACATATGTAAGAATAGTATTTTTATAATTATATATAATATTCAGTCAAAATTTTATATAAAAAATAGCTATCTTGATTACTCAAATTCGTCACTCTTACGTACACTTAGACTGACAAAACCTCATAGAGAATAGAGATATTTATAGTGTTCCTAATATCTCGATTTTTGTTGTGTAAAAATAACCTTCTTACGTACATCACATAAAAATAATCTTATCACACAAAGTAAGCACAAAAACCGACGCATCTTGTATTTTCCGAAGGTAGTCATTGTCGAGGTATTTTTACATAAAACAGTTATTCTAATCAGTATATAGATAGCATTTCTATAATTATACAGGTAAGGATTTTTTTTACAATTATCCCTTTTTATTCTATATATTTATTCTACACGATCCGGATGGACCGGATCCTTCATGCAACCCGAAACACCATACCCGTACCATCCGATTCCAGTATCCCCGGTTCCATCTCAACCGGTTCAGATGGGTTGCTAGTTGCTACTAGTACTAGCCAGTAGCCACTTACCCACGGATCCGAACGCCTACCTCCGCCCTCGGGCCCCTCTCCAGTACACCACTGTACGCTGCTCTTTGCAGCAGGGACGAGCCCGTGGCCGCAAGAGGGAACACATCGCCGCCTCCGATGCCTCACCCCCACCTTCCCTGCAACTAGCCAACCACCCGTCCCTTTCACGCATGGTGGTGTCGGCCCGGCCCTCGCTTGGCGCGTCCGCTAGGGTTTTAGGCGCCTTCTGCGGCTTCTCCGCGGGAACCGCGTGCTGAGCTCGAAATGCCGGCGGCTGCGTGGAAGCTCGCGGCCACCGCCGCTGGACGGCGCCGGCCGGGCGCCAGGACCCTGGTCACGAGATGCAGGGCGGTGGTGTTGCCGAGGTTCGGCGGGCCGGAGGTGCTGGAGCTGCGGGAGGATGTGCGAGTCCCCGATCTGAAGCCGACGGAGGTGCTCGTCCGCACCCGGGCCGTCTCCATCAATCCCCTGGACTTGCGAGTGAGTGGTTATTTCCTTGATCCCTGGCTCTTGTTGCAATTTCTTTGGCTTCTTTGGGTGTCTGGTTAGAAGGGTAGTTAAAATCTTGCACGGAATCCTGCTGGTGCAAATTTAGGAATCACATGTTCGACGCCATTCTCTGACTGTTACTTTCTGCTACATAACTGGTACTTTGATCCCTGGTTTTTCTCGCAGTTCCTTTAACTTCTCTGACGATTAACAGCAAAGATAGTTTCAGTATTTTCCCTGCCAAGTCGACCGGTGCTAAAGGTGCTGGTTCTCCTTAATATTTGAGTTTCTGTTGATCAATCGAACAATATCTGCAGATGCGTGCTGGTTACGGGCGTTCGATATTCGAGTCAATTTTGCCTCTGATTCTTGGTCGTGACGTCAGTGGCGAAGTTGCAGCAGTGGGAACATCGGTTAAGTCGCTGACCGCTGGGCAGGAAGTCTTCGGGGCTTTGCATCCGACTGCTGTGAGAGGAACTTATGCCGATTACGCCATTCTTTCCGAGGAGGAGCTTGCTCCGAAGCCAACTTCTCTGACACATGCCGTAAGTTGGTTGGTGTCGCACTTTTTCGCCTTAATTTTCTTTATTTCAATATCAGTTCTGAACATGTTGTTCACCGGATAAACACTTGCCATGATAGTCTTGGTGATTGAATATTAGTGTTCCAGAGACTATCTCCCATTCATTCTTACTGTGCCTTCCTGCAACAAGAAAGATACATAATGCATGAGGCCTGAGGGGTTCCAAACAGGGAGCTATGGTGGTTCAAATGTGTGTAATAAGCTTTCAAGAAACTTGGTCATTTCATCTTATGATGTATCTTAACCAGAACTTTAAAGGAGGGAATCTTCAGAATTCCGCTTTAGGTGGGCCTGAATTTGCTAACTGAAAGCTTCGAGGTGTATTTATGTGGAACAAGGAAAGCTGACAGCTGTGTTTAGTTAGCTTTGCTTATTTTCTGCACCGTGAAAAAACTCAAGGGATAGCTCTTTTTTAATTTATGACTGTCAGCGAAACCAGGGGTTCTCCAACTTTCAATGACAACTACTTTCAAAGGCTTCCAGATCTTTGATAAATGAAATTCCTGCTGTCATTAGCTATTTTTTTACACAGTAATAACCAATGACCATAAACAAATTTCTGGTAGAATGTAGATTATAAGAGACATCTGAAATTTTATATCTTGGTTATGCAAAATAATATAAATGGTATTGCTGTTATGCTTAACTTCCTAATCAGCTGAATGTCATGAACAACCTTTGGAAGGATAAGTTTTGTGGATCTTGAGGAATGTAAGCCTAAGTAGATGTTGGAAATGTAATCCTGTGTGGTTGTACTTGTGAACTCATTTTCTTGTTGTTGATCAAGTTTTCTGTAGACCATTAAGATTTTTTTGCTCCTTTCTCTTTCTTCTATGCAAGTCAAATAATCATTTGTTTTCAGGAGGCAAGTGCAATACCTTTTGCTGCGTTAACTGCATGGCGGGCCTTAAAAAGTACAGCTAGATTACATAAAGGGTACGTGTCATATTTTTTTCACTGCATCTTGGGCTTTCAGCTGGCTTTTTTGAGAGAAGTTGTGTTTTCTTCCTGTGTATAATGTAGTCTGAATACCTCTATTTAAACTCTATAATTTTTTGATATGCTGTTCAGTTCATAAATTTAATTTCCTTTTCATAGGAACATATTGTTTTCCTGAGCAAATTAAATTTCCCTACCAGAAAAGTAGGTTGATTCAATCACATATATATTGTGGGCTATTGGCATGGTGACTTGTTAAATGAGATGGTTAGTGGTTAATCAACTTTTTTACAAACTTAAAGAAGCAATTGGATTGTTGTTAGTGGTTGCACATACTATTCTTGTTTGAGCTCATGCAAGTGATATTGTCGTCGCTTTCAAAAGAAAGTGGCATTGTTGTCCACTTACAAATCAAACATGAAGGAGGGTTGGGAATCATAATCTCTGCTGAGCTGCACTCTGTTATATGTCAGAGATACAAAGCAGGCTTCATGTAAATTTTGATTCCAATTATATGGACTCTTAGCTGAATTTTTGGGGACAGCTCTTTTGTATATGGTGGAAATATTTTAAGAGAGATTCTTCACAGATAGTGTCTGACATTTCTAAGTATTCTGCCTTTTAATTTTTTTTGCATTCTTATTTTCATCAACTCAATTTGGGTGACCATCCACTTTTGGGGTTGGATTCG
Source organism: Colocasia esculenta (assembly GCA_014218235.1). Lineage (NCBI taxonomy): Eukaryota > Viridiplantae > Streptophyta > Magnoliopsida > Alismatales > Araceae > Colocasia > Colocasia esculenta. Next base: position 97,793,776 of record CM024764.1, on the reverse strand, counting down.
TCTATATACAAAGTAACAAGTTTTTAGAAAATTCCACTTTGTATTGAACTTATTGTCATTTATATGCTATCAGATTAATGTGAATTTCCAACATGATCATTGCAGGCAAAGATTGTTGGTGCTGGGTGGAGGTGGTGCTGTCGGATTATCTGCAATTCAGCTTGCAGTGTCTATAGGGTGCAGTGTCATAGCCACATGCGGAAGTCAGAGTTTTGAAAGAGTTCTATCAGCTGGTGCTGAGAAAGCTATTGATTATACTTCTGAGGTAAGTGAAGTGATGAACAATGATCTGGAGCTTGCTTTATCCTGTGCATGTGGTTAATTTTTTGAGCTGAAGGCAAGTAGCAAGTAAGAATGTTCAACTATGGACATTATGTAGCACTGAGAATTGTGGATTTTCTCTTGTTGGGACAATGGAGAACACTTGCCTCCTAAAAGGATGTTCAATTAAGTTGCATAAAAAGGAAGAGAAAGGGGGTGGAAAAAAATCATGGTGATCTACAAAAATAAGTTAGGAACAATGAATTTTCTTTCATCAAGAACAATTGATATTATAAGCAGTGTTCTATGCCCTGACAGATGTTCAAAGGTCTCCTTGGTTGCAGTTTAGGATGTCTAGCTCATCCCATTACCTGGCTGCACTTATGCTTTTACTTTTTTATAGTAAAGGAATCAAAATGGTGTCATCTCCTTGAAAGTTTGATCTAGTTATTTTTTTCATGGAGTCTGTCAATTCTTCAAGTAACTTACTTTTGTTCACAGGATATTGAACGATCAATTAAAGGAGACTTTGATGCGGTTTTAGACACCATTGGAAGGCCAGAAACAGAGAGGATAGGTACGAACCTCCTGAAAAGAGGTGGTCATTATATGACGCTGCAGGTTGGTTCTCACAGTTTTTTCTAGCCTTATATAAATGAGGTTGAGTTTTTCTCATGTACATTACCTTGTAATATTTTTGTTTTTCTCCAATTCATTTGATAGGGAGAAGCAGCATCGCTTGCTGATAGATATGGGCTAGCTTTTGGTCTGCCAATGGCCTCATTAATTTTAGCGAAGAAACAAATTCAGTACCATTTCTCTCATGGAATAGGTGAGTGATTATTGTGCAGCACTTTAAAAAAAAAAAGATTATGGGCAGCTTTTATAATTTTTTGAAATAGGCCCCCATTCAGAGAGATTTGATGTCATTTCTGGTTACTTGGTTACCTATTGTCCCAGAAACAAAGGCATGTATGTAGGGCTTAGTACCGTCATAGTGTTCTATTCTAAACGTGACCTCTAGATATTTCCTTATCAGAACTTGTCATTCATGTACCATATTTTTAAATGAGCCGTAGCTCTTCAATCTCTAAAATACTTAGTTGTACAAACAGTTCTTTTTCTAAATGTAATGGTTCCATCAACTAACCATTGAGTTCTTTCCTCCCTTTCTTGTAAAAAATGTTCTTTCCCCCCTTTCAAAAGCTGAGATTAATCAGAGAAACCCAACTTGCTACAAATAAAACCAAGAATTTCAGTTCAGTTCTTGGATGATTGTAAATGTGTAAAATTTTAATCTTTCTGCATACCATACAATATTAGTGTTTCCTCATTATTGATTCCACAGCACCTCTAATGATCAGCATACTTTCCTCCAATGTCATCACCACCTTACTCAGCATTCCCTTTCTTCATCAAGTGATTAGCCTTTGAGCATCTCGAGAAGTTTCCTCCCATTCTAATAGCCTCCTCCCCCCTTTTCCAGGAGAAGGTTTTCTAGTTGCCCTGTTCTGCTCCTTTGTATGTTTACATCTTTCTGAGATTTGTCATTTTATACTCAACATGCCTTTTCTCTGGCATTCTACCGTTTGCTTGTTCATAAACCCTTCCAAACCCCTCGAATGTGTTATTTAGCTCTATTTGTCAAAATTAGTAGTAAATCATTTGTCCTTGGATATAATGTACATGCCCTCTGTTTGAGATCTAACTTATCTACAAATGCGAACATTCATGGCATATAATTCACCCAGTCGATTATTCACTTTTATATTCACATTTTTATTCATCTAGCCAAATTCACATCTCTCTCTCTCTCTCTCTCTCCATCCTTTTTTTTCTCTTTTCTTTTGAATTTAATTCTGGATCCCTCAACTTTTGTCGTTATTGTAGAGTACTGGTGGACATACATGAGGGCTGATTCCGAAGGCCTACACGAGATCCGCAGACTCTCTGAAGCCGGGAAGCTAAAGATACCAGTGGATAAGCTATTCCCAATCACACAAACAAGGGAGGCTCATGAAGCAAAAGAAAAGCGGCTCATCCCTGGGAAGGTGGTTCTGGAAGTTGATTGAATAAACAAAAATAGTACAATTCCATCCCCATCCGATCGAGCTTGCTAGCAACTGAAGGAAAACAAGTATAAGTGAAGCTGCTTCCCCAAAGAAAACCCGGGGAACCCAACATTATGTACACTCTTTTCTTCACGGTGGGAGTTTGTAGGCCCCAGTCCTTGGAGGCCTTTCTTTTAGCAGCTCCAAGATATGCTCTAGATGATAAAGGCTGTGCCCTGTAAAGTGCCAATTGAACTGTAAACAGAGCATGTTGAGATTTTGGTGCACGATGCCTTTCTCTGCGCCAAAAAAGTGATGCTGTTCCCTACGGTGAAAGATGAGATGGATTTGTTTACGGCAATTTCTATGGATTATTCATTCATCACTGTTCTGAATGATTGCTTTTTCAAAACAGTGGATGGCACACTGTGAATAGGAGTTGCGGCAATCACGCTACAGTGGATCTTCGTTCCAGTCGAGGGTAAAAACTGCTGTATGAACTAGGGACCGACCAAGTGAGGTGCACGTGTATACATGCTATGTATCCTGATTAGATATCCAAAAAAATTAAAGAAAAGATAGAGATATTCATGGGTTAAAGATGGTTGGTTATTATCTTTATTTTAATTTTAACATTGATTGTATAATAGTTAAATAATTCACATGGGTCCATACTCCACGTAGTTTCTAAGATCAATACAGTTTCTCTTAAACAAAAAGTATTAAACCTCCAAAAGATGCGGTACTTCGGGATATAATGGGGCAACTTTTACTCTCCAATGAAAGCATGAAACATGAAGAAAAACAACGATGAATGAAGTAGGTACAGCGACAGAAAGCTGCACGAAAGCAACTCGGAACACTAAACAAATGTCCAAAAAAAAAAAAAAACTCGGAGCACTACACAACACAAAAACCAGACCAAGCCAGGAATGTACCCAACAACGACAACACACCACCCCCGCGCAGACCCCTCACTCACTCTCCTGTTGTCACTGCTCACAAGGTGAAGCCCATGCTAAGCAACCCCACACCCACCACGACGCCCCATCCGACGCTGCTACCCAGGCTCGCCAAAGACGGCGACGTCACCGACTCGGCCGCCGGCGAACCCGACGCCGGCCCCTTCTTCTTCTCCTTGGGGACCGCCGCAGGGGGGGGCGGCGAGGCCGGGGGCTTCGGCCCGAACAGGTCGTTCGGCAGCAGGACGGCGTCGATGGGGTAGACCGCCAGCGGGAAAGTCTGGTACAGGGCGGTGCCCACCCGGGTCTGGTCGATGCCCGTCGAGACGTTGGCCTGGTTGTTGCTGCTGGTGATGTTGAGCGCGTAGACGCCGCCGCCGTTGCCGGTGGCCTGCGTGCGGACGGGGTTGCTGGCCATCTGGAACATGTCCAGCGTGTAGTAGCGGGGGAGGACGTGGTAGAGCACCAGCGCCACCTGCTCCTCCGCCGAGAGGCCGTTGAGGGTGCCCGGCTTGAGGCTGTTGAAGGCGTTGTCGCTGGGGGCGAAGAGGGTGAGGCCGTCGTAGGAGTTGTTGAGCTGGTTCTTGATCTGGTCGCCCACTTGGGTCTCCTTGAGCAGGCGGAGCAGCGTCGAGTACTGCCCGCCCTTCTCGAGGACGGCGGTCAGGTTGAGGGGCTGCGGGTCGGCGCCGGTGCAGCCGCGGCCGAGCTGCCCTTGGCCGCCTGGGCCAGAAGCTGGTGCTTCCCCTGCAGGAACAGCGGCAGCAAGAAGCAGAAGACTAGAGAGAGCACAGAAGAAGAAGAAGAAGAAGAAGGAGAAGCCATGGTGGTGGGTCTGGTAATGGCGTTCGGTCGTGCTGCTCCCCCCGCTTTGAGGTCCTACGGAGGAGTGGGAGGAGGGCAGTGTGGTATTTATCGGAGGCTTTCGTGGGATTGGGATTATGGGAACAAGACAGTATGAGCTGTATAGGTTGGGAAGTATGGGGCTCACCAGTCACCACTAGATTACACTAAGAGCGTTTTAGTTCTCACCCCATTCTCCATGAAATTTATTTGTTTATTTATTTTATTAATAAGTGAGAGAGATAAATAACTAGATAACAAATAAATAAGACAAATAAATTTTATAGAAAATAAAGAAAAAATTAAGACCCCCATAAAGTGGGCTCTATCGCCACTCACTAATCATCTCTTGGACTAGTAGCTAGCTTTCTTATACTAATAGTGCTAAAGTCATCATTTAGATTTGATCAATTTAGATCAAAGTAGTGGTTTAAAGGAGGGAGGCTAAAGGATGGGGAGAGTCGAATTACATCAAATTTGTGAAATATGATCTCATGGAAATTATTATAGGCATGCTGATCTATTAACTCATTTTTATAATTAAACATGAAATATTGTTCTCTCTACCGTAATAGCAAGGAATTTGATTATCAAATGGCAGTACATTCTTATCCATATATGGGTTTTAAACATAAGGAATGTTGCTATCTGAAATCACATGAAAAACCTAATGTTGGTAAAATGTACTATAAATATATACATATATTTCATGTGTTGAACATAATTTGTGACTCAGAGATATATAGGTTTCTAGGCTTAAGAAGAAAGGACACGACAGCTTCCACCACAATTCACAGTGTCCTTATTAGCTTTACAGAGCCAGGCCAAAGCTTATGAGGAACAAAATAAGCTGAAGTTTTAGTGCTTTCCAAAGATGGCTGCTGTTCATGATATTATATCTCGTACGTCCATAACATGTTTAGTTGAGAGGTGTTCGTCACGGTTGGCAGCCCGTCGCCAGATGACAACTGGATGCTAGAAACCCCTGCTTGGTCCATATCTCATGTTTTTTTTTAAATAACTGGTTTGTATAAGGAGACGTGATAAATCTTCGTAGAAAAAAAAGAAACATGTCACTGTACATTCGATGTATAGTAAGTATTATTTTTCATCTATGTAATTTTTTGAGACACGATCAGCCACTATATATTATGGTACAATTAATTTATAATCTACCCCATCATGCATGCTGGTTTACATTAATTATAACAACTCATACTATGCGGCACGGACGGTACGTAGATTCCATCCTATCTTTTTTTCCCACTTATTGTAATAATTTGGGAATAGATTAATCCCCATTCTTACTTTCTAAAGCATCCTCTTATCATATAGTACTCCTTCGTACATGCTACAATGATAATAATTTGATGAAGCCGGTCTCTTACCCACAAAAATTGTTGTGGATTGACTCTAGAGAATTCAAGATGAAGAACTCAGATCTATTGATGGATCGAAAATCGAAGTTATTGATACTGTAGATGTCTGATTTATAGGAAGTCAAATCTATAAAATGGTTCAATGATTCATTTTCTAACGTTCAATTCATCAGAAGTCGACTCTGAGAAGGAGATCGAGAGAAAATAGACTATGTCGTGGAGAGAAGAGAGAGAGAGAGAGAGAGAGAGAGAGAGAGAGAGAGAGAGAGAGAGAGAGAGAGAGAGAGAGAGGAGAGAGAGGAAAGCACAAGATGGGCCACGATGATCTCTAATCGGGATGAAACTTGATCATTTTACTTGTGGCAATAGAGACTACTATTATAAACAAAGAATTACAAGTCGGTTGGGATTCTATGTCATAGATGAATTGAGAGAGTTTTTTAAGTGGTCGGTCTTTCAACTAAGACTCTTATAGTCGCAATGACGAATGTAAAAATTTTATTCAATGAGATCACCCAGTTCAAATGATCACTAGAGTCACATAAAAAAATTAAACTTTTTAAAACTAAGTTTAAAGTAAATTAAGAGAGTAGAAGAAAATCTAGGGGGGTCATCATGACTCCACTGGATACTAACTAGATCCACCACTACTTTACTTAGGCACCGTTTGGTAATAAGTTGATGATTTTCTCCTTTTTCAAAATCAAATTTTGGGGAAAAGCTCCCCAAGACCTGCTTTTGGGGCACAAAAGCCCATGTGTTATCATTTCACATTTTCTCTCTCTCTCTCCTCCCTTCTCAAATTCCAAAGCCATAATCTAAAAGCACATTTTCTCACTTGAAAATTAGAGTGAGAAAAAATAACTTTCTAATAATTATAATTAGAATCTCTCAACCTACATTGTTACCAAACAGTGCCTTAGTCAGAGTTGAAGATAATTTTCTTGTTAGATCTACTGACGTGGAAAAAAGTTACGACAGACCTCAAAATGTACCGTCGTCGGATGAACTCAGACAAATCGTAGTCAGACTCTTGTTGCTATGTGAGTTCTGATTTGAATTGGTCTCTTCTTGGAGCTATCATTCTCATTAGACTGACGCTACCTAATTGATCAATGGCGTCCAACTGACCTAAACCAAGCTGGATCGAGATCTCAAGTTGGCCATCAGATCTGAACAAGTCACCTAGATCCATCACAAGTCATCTTTCTATAGTGAGATAGATTATTGAGCTCCTCAACGAATGATGTTGTAAAAAGGCTTCAGGTTGGGATCTAATAGGGTGAAATGGAGGAGTGTTGGATATCATATAATATATTACTGCTGAAGGGTCTACATCATTGGAAGAATAATAGTATCATGGTTCGGCATTATTGTTTGGTGAACCAGCCCATAATTCACACTGGAGATGGAGCCCAGCCCAGCAACGTAGCAGCAGCGTCGGTGGTGGAGCTAATTGGCATCTCTCTCGTTGCATGGTCGGACTCATCATGAATGCCAGTTAGCAAGTCCTTGTCAGAGCTCCCTGCCCTCTTCTACGCCCTCACCGATCTCTCACCAGCACACATGCTCGATGCTTCCCTTTCTTGATTTGATTTGTTTCTCGAGGTTAATTACACCTTTTAAAGCCATGATTAATTGGGCCAAAACATCACTTATAGATGTTAATAATGATGATATTTAGGCAGGTTTGGATTGGAAAATAGCATCATATATTGTAGTCAAACACATGGATGTGATGTGATGTATATGTTATTAAGAGTTTATCTTATATACGATATTTATTTGCAACATTTTTCTTTCTAAATTATCAAGCTAGTTTCAGACTTATTCGTGCAGATAACCCCCTATAGGAAATGCCAGGAGCCCAATTGGTCTGTTGGATTGGAGGGTAAGGGATAGGTTGTGATAGGCCCTTGGTTTGGGCCCACTTGTCTCAAACAGGGTCGATCTAGGTTCATTTCTAAAGAGAGGAAGATAGTAAGGTTAAAAAAAAAAAGATTTATCTCATATTAAATTGTACATTCATCTCAACCTCCCAACAGTCTTCAAAAGAAGGTTAACAATCGCAAAAAAATAAGCAAGACACATGTCTGTTAGACATAGTCCAACTCATTATTTCTCTTCTCACACTTAGGGTCCGTTTGGAAAAGTTTTCTAGGAAAAATTTTATTCTTTAAGTCATTTGTTATCTTTGAAAATAAAATATGTAAAATTATATCCAGAAATTTTTAGATTACAGCAACCACGCAAAAAACGCGGATGCCATTTTTCAATTGCTGGGGCTACGCCATTTCATTCTACAGTGACAATTTGTAAGCACTGTTCATTCAAGTTGAATTTTTATTTTTTTTTTCCACTCATTTAAATAGTCTTTGTCAAATTTAATTAATTTTTATTAGTTAATTTTTTTATTTTTATTAAAATATATGTAAAATACTATTCATTCAAATTGTGTTTTTATTTTATTTCTCCTACTTTAATTTATCTTTGTCAAGTTACTTATTTTTTATTAGTTATCTAAATTTTTTTATTTTTTTTAAAAAATATTAAAAATAAAAATAAAATAAAAAATTTGATGAATAATATTAATACACAAGGAGTACATGACTCTTTCTCATTTGAGTGGATCATAAGATCTCATACACCTCCATACACTTTATAGGCAAACCTTGCATTTAATGCTATTGACATTTCAACTTTTTTTTCTCTATTACATAAATGGTCAATAAAAATATTTATCTGACAACTAAATAGATAATTACAATTTTATTTTCATGTAAAAGTAATTCCGTGAAAAATTATTTCACTATTAAACTGTTTTACATACAATTAAATGGACCCTTTAACTTCTATCTTGCTTCTGGAATTGAACTTGATAAATTTGTTGACTTGATTATTAGATGGTCAACTCTGAGAACTTTTTCTCGAAATTAACCGTCTTGCAAAGTGGGAGTTGGGTTAACAACTAATAAGTATTTATTTTCTCTTCTCATCTCCACCGCTTAAGAATCAAATTTAGATCCATTTTGTGATCAGCCACTGCTCAACATCCCATTTGAATCGGAGCGATCACATCAAATGGTAATTCTAATTCTAGATTTACCTTGATTAGTCTTCTCACAATCACAATAACCACGGTAAAATTATCTCAGAATAGACGTGTAATATTACTCGAGATATCTCCCAACCAAGTAGGTAATAAAGTGCCAACTTCTTTGAACCACCAAGATCGTCTGAACTGGGTCTTCTTCTTGCTAATTCAGACTTGAGGGGAAAACCATTGCTACCGATCTAGTGCCCATCCTTCCCCCTTTCTGTAGATAGATGAAATTAGCTTTCAAAACTGTGCGCAAATTTGTGGTATAGTATTTTGCCTCTTTTTTTAATGGGTCTAAAGGCGCACTATTTTTTCTTGTGAACATTTTCCATCTATTTTTCTCCTCTCTATTTAATCCCGCCACAGGGATATTGGCGGCTCGATCCGGGACGCGGCCCATTTTGAGGTGGGCCGAGGGAACGAGATGGACACTAAAAGTTGAAACGGGCTTGGCCCAACTTGAGTCCGACATATGTGGGCCAGAAGGTCTAGAACTGACAAAAAGTATGAGAATGCCCCTCTATCTTTTACAAAGTATAGGCCTGTAAAAAATGACAGACAATTACGAAGATAATTTCGTACAATCTTTAATGGAATGGAAAATGTTTATTGATTCATTAAATGTACATTTTTATTGGTTAATGTGTAAGTAAAAGTGACGATTCTACCATTTTTCACACATAAAAATACGTGATGTGCAAAGTTAGATATAAATAATATATTTTTTATTTTTATAATAAAAATTTATTAGATTGATCTAAAGTTAAACACGACAAGTGCGTTTTGTACTATACTCTATTAGATAAAATTTAATTCAATCTACTGCAACAGTTCTGCTAATCTTGTATAAAAATTGCTAGGTGGTCGAGCACTTAATCATATGTTTGGTATTAAAATAGATCGGAGATTCATATCTTAAGAGTAGAGAGAATGACTTTTAAGTGGGGCCCACAACCCGGGGCCCACCCTCTTTCTCCGCACCCGAGTCAGGTCCCCGGTAAGTTGGAATTTCCCATCTTGCATAAAAGTGATTGATTGCATAAATATAAATGCGTATTTATCCTCATCTTAAAATTATTTGGGAATATATCCTTCCGTTAAGCTTCCAAATCGGACTCATAAACGGATGAGTGTTGGAGGAAACGGTTTAACGATCACGCCCAGGACAGGTCCTGCCGTTCCCTTCGAGGCTTCGACCACTCTCCGCGCTCCCCTCGCGCGGCAATGGCGGCTCCCTGCGCCGCCCGCTCCTTCCCCGCGGCCAGGCCTCTCCGGGCCGCCGCCGCCCTCCTTCCGACCTCCCCGGGGCTCCACCTCCGCCTTCTTCCTCCGTTCCCTCCCCGCTCCTCCACTTCGCGCCGAGGCCTCGCCGCCTGGGCAGCTCGCGCCTCTTCCGCCGCTTTCTCCTCTCCTCGGCACGAGGCGGCGGAGGCTGAGTCCCCGGAGGTGAGGACTCCTCGGTGGAAGCCCATGTGCCTCTACTACACGCAGGGGAAGTGTACGATGGTACGTGATTTGCTTACCATTGCCGATTTTGATGCCGCCAGGCATCTCCCTAAACCGCTTCCCTCCCTCCACAGGATGATTATAGAGCTCTCTCTTCGACACTGTCAGTAATTTTTCTTGACCTATTGGAATGTGTATACTGTTGATGTCAAACACTGTAAGTAGTTTCTTTTATACTTGTTATTTCTTGACGTGCAGATGAATGATTCTTCACACCTTGAGAAGTTCAACACAATTTCTCAGTGGATCTTCGAGTGGATACATCTAAACTCCGCCATCTGTGTTCTCAAGACTTGGATTATCTTCTGATTCTTGACCTGGAGGGAAGGGTTGAAATCCTTGAATTCCCCGTTGTGGTTCTTGATGCCAGGACTGCAGAATTTGTAGACGCATTCCACAGGTGCTCTTTGAAGAATACCATGCAATAGTGGTTAGTTTTTTTTTCTTGTCTTTTTTAAAATAGTAGAAGGTCTATCAACTCAACTGCCATCAACCTTATGGTTACCAGTATGTAGAGGTGCATGTTCATAGTTACATGGGGATGAGATATATATAGGAAACTTGGAAAAAATATGAAAATAAAAACAAAATAAGGAAATATATAATCACAAATATGAAGGAACTGCCCCACAGATAAACTATCAAAGATGATAATGGAGACTTCAAACTTCAGGTGCAACAGTGATATGCAGCACTATAGCGCTCATGACCATTTGAGAATGGGCAGAAGCCTCAGAATTGAGGTACAGCCCACATCACTGAGATCCGATATGTATATGAGAGGTAAGAATGAAATATATTCAAATGTTTAGATCACACTGGGCATTAGTTCCTGTGTCACTGATATGCGCAAACAAAACAGTCTGAAGAATATGACATCCGAAGGAATGACACCGAGAAATCTGCTCACATGCTTATATCAAGATTGCATGGAGCTTTTTCCTTTGATTTCCTAGGGCTGGCAAGGGTTCTTGTCCTTCCCATATTTTGACAAGCTCTAAAGTTCCCAACTATAAAGCCAGAGTTATAAGCTTAGTGGCAGAGAGGAGAGTAAATGACAAATGCTACATGACTAGCTTTGTTTTGGTTTTGAAAAGATATCAATGCTTTACTCCATGTATGAGACCTCTTTAGTTATGCATCTGGCATGAAGTCTTTCCTCCTTTTGCAAATAATCTCACTCTATTCCAACTTTATCTCTTTCTGTAGGTTTGTTAGGCCTTCTCAAATGGATGAAGAAAGAACAGACAGATATATAGAAGGAAAATATGGCAAACTGGGAGTTGATCGGTAAGCTGCTGCCACCGTTTGTTATTGGTGATCTAAACTTCAGTTTTTTCCTTTTTAAAACAAGACTAGTCTTTCTGCACAGGATGTGAAAATGATTACTCCCATATATGATCTTTCCTGGATAGTTTGGGAAAAGAAAATTGCAGCTAAAGACTCTCCTGTACTTGCAGTGTTTGGCATGATACTGCAATCACTTTTAAGGAAGTACTTAAAGAATTTGAGATCTGGTTGACACACCACAAGTTTTGGGAAAATGCGAAAGGTGGATCTCTTCATCGAGCAGCATTTGTCACATGGTCAGTTCATAACATCTCATTTTCGACTGCATGTCTCCTGAATCATCTTTATATATATCTACTTTTTCTAGTGGACATGCTATTGCTGAAAAATGTTCCTTATGGATGAGACATTTTCTGTCATGTTTAATCAGTCAATTCAACACAGTGGTTGTTTTCCATGCTCCTCTGAATAAGAATCTTTAAATTTAGAATGTGCTTCTGATATCTTTTTGTGAATTTACTTAACATGACATTCCCCAATTAAATGTGCAAATTTTCTGTCAGAAATATTGATAAGGTGTGTTATCTTGCATGACACCTTGGTATGGGCCTAACTAAAAGGCCGTATATAAAATGTCTGTGGATTTTCAAAAAATACTGGCTGCCTATGGATCACCGGTTTTCCTTATTTATCTGGTGTTTATGCTTGTCAGCATCAGTTATTGTGCCTATCTCTAAGGTTTATTATTCTTCTTTGTTCCAGTGGAAACTGGGATTTGAAGACAAAGATTCCTGAGCAGTGCAAAGACTCTGCTGTGAAATTACCTTCATATTTCATGGAGTGGATTAATTTGAAGGACATATATCTCAACTTTTACAAGAGGAGGGTAAGCAGAACCACATTGCCCGAGCTTGTCCTTTTGTTTCTTGGTTTTGCTCTCCTGTATGCAATGGTCCAATTATTCTCAGGGTTCAATGTTTGAGAAAAAGGTTCTGCATGTGGGTGATGGGATAAACCATAATCTATATTATTATTTATCTGATTAATCCTGAAAATTTTCAAGCGGAAAACATCACATCATGGAGATCATATTCGTCTCCAAATCTTTTTGCTGTGTGTGGTAGTAGTACAAGATACATTTTGTGCTCTACTATCAGAATTTTCCTGTATCCTTGCCCACAACAGAAAGAAACTAACCCACCTCCAGCTATGCATAGAAATCAAGACTGTGCCAATGCGCGCCCCATCTACACTTTAGTATGTTGCCAAACTTACCATCGCCCATAAGGGGGGGGGGGGTTGCTATTTGTGTTCCACTCCTTTTTATGCGAGCATGTTCTGATGTGTACGTTGTTTTTCAGGCCACAGGAATGAAGACCATGATGAGGGAATTGAACATTCCATTGCTGGGGAGTCACCATCTTGGGATAGACGATTCCAAAAACATAGCTAGGGTACTTCAGCATATGATTGCTGATGGTGCATTCATGCAGATCACCGCAAGGCGGCGGCCTTCATCTCCTAATGTGGAATTCCTTTTCGAGGATAGGATCAGGTGATCTTGCCCATGACCCCTTCGGTTTCAGACATCAGGTGACAAAGAAAAGGGATACGCTTAGGCATCTGTGTTTCATCATCGCTCACATTTTACATTGTTAGCGAGGAATACTAGCTGAGTTACTGTGAATATATCTATCTTGTTTTTGTCTGAACCTTGTTCCCAGGAGAGAATTGGAAGTGCCTGATGCAACTGCATTAGTCTATGAACGCAAAAGGGTAATGACATGAGAACTGAGACCAATTGATGGATCATTTACGTCACTTGCTCGCCAAAATCATGCAACACTTTGAATCAGACATCCACTTCATATTTTAGAGATATGACTCAAAAACTACACAATTTCGTGATGTACAGCATGACTCTAGGCGTACATTGAACATGACGTTATAAAGAAGGTAACCAGCATGAGTTGGAATGGCCGCGCGGCTGAGGTCGGCCGTCAGCCGCGTGTGGGCCCCACGCCGCCCTCGTGGGGCCCACGCGTGGCCGACCAATCAAGTCGGCCGCGCGGCCATTCCACGTCGGCTAGCTATCCGGGCGCCTGGGTAGCTAGCATTACTCTATAAAGAAAGAGGTCTAGGTGATGGACGTGGGATCAGAATACTGGTTTTCCTGTTTGGGCTTTTTTAACAGGCTTCTCTACAGTGTAAGAATGCTGTGTAGTGAACGGTTACAATCATAGGTTGAAAGAAGATGACCAGCTCACAAAATTTTGCAATTTTCCCATTTGTCCAATTTATAAAAGATCATAATATTTCGTTGAACAGTTTGTACACATGAAAAATAAGAAAGTATTCGACTATCTTGAGTATTTGAGTATCTCAGTCTCTATTCTTGTTATCCCAGTAAAAATGTTTTCGATACTTATTGAATAACACGTTGCACATTTAAAGATGCAATAAACATCTATGTGATTGGCACAACTCTGTGATTGGTCCACATAAAGTAATAAGATCCGATATAAAGATGTATAGAACTCAGACAATTCTTGCTCTTGTTCTATATTTTGTCATCTGAGAGATTAATCACACGAGATTATATTTATCATATCATTATTTACCGATCAGATATTACTCATCATTATCGTATCGAAATGTGGGATACTAATGCTATATAAGTTCTTATTAGTCACAAACGCAATGTAACTTGATAAGCATATGACGTTAAACTTCTTACAATCTAGGGTTTGCCGTGTCGCTACGATATCAAATTGTACTGTATCGTGTTTAGGTATTTGCGAGCCTTGGCACGGTAAAATCGGTTGACTTAATTTTTTTCTTATCGATCGATTCTTCAAGTGAACATCTCTAGACACTCAACAGATCAAAATTTAAAATTGGTCAACTAAAATTTTTTTTATCGATCGACTAATCTCTATCAGAGTAACGTTTAAATCCTATGATCTATTTGATATTTGAAGAGAGACGAAAATCGATTAATCGATTTGATATTTTCGATCGACCGATTAATACGACATCAAATCATTTATACCGTATCATAAAAATACAGCACAGTTGATCGGCATAGTACGTCCATCCTTTACAATCACAATAAATTACTTAACGAGCATATAAAGTTATTTTTGCACATGACGATGCTTATATTACCTTCCACATATTCAAATATAGTCGAATGGTAAACTATCCGTTAGATATACACTGGCACCCACAACGGTCTGTTTTTTTTTTTTACTCAGAAAAAAATGCGCAGATGGACTTTTCCCTGACCTCACGAGCATAAATTTCAAAAAACCATCACCCTACAAAAGGACATTTACCCAATTTCAAAAAGCGAATACATTTTTGCATATTAAATCTATGGAGGGTCTTATTAAGAAAGAGCCAGGCTACCGAGACGGAGCCTGAGCTAAGCAGCCCCGCCCACCTCCGACGCGGCGACGCCAACAGGGCAACACCTCTCTCTCGCTCTCTCTTCCCTCCAGTTCGTCTTCTTGCAGGGGCAAACGGAAGGAGGCGTCTTCCGGCCTTGCCCTGCTTCTGCAGCTGCTCCCCTCCCCAAGGCCCCCGTCTTCTCCTTCTTCCTTCTCCTCCTCCATGAAATCGCCGACGGGGCGGCCCTCCCCGGCCGCCGGCCAGAAGCGGAGCAAGACGGGCGCGTCGGGCTCCCGCGCCCGGAAGAAGCAGAAGAGGCTCGACGCCATCTGCGACCGCCCGGAGACACTGGTAGGGACCCCGTCCCCCTACCGCAACACCGCCGCGGAAGCTCCTGCCGAGGCCGACGACTCGGGGACGCTCCGCCGCAGCACGCGCACCCGGAGGGCGCCAGTCATATTGGACGCCTCCCCGGCGCCGTCCAACAAGAGGAGGGGCAATCTGGGGAGGCGTGGCGCGCAGGTGAGCAGCGGGAGGGGTAGGAAGGGGTCGGGGAGGCGGAGGAGTGATGTGGCGGCAGTGGATGGGAAGGTGAAGAGGGAGATTAAGTTCGAGGAGGCGGCGGAGAAACCCGTTCATGCGAGAGGGTTCTCGGAGGAAGAAGCCTCTGATTGGTCTTCGAGGCTGCGATCTAGGGTTGGGAAGGGAGGTGGCCGTTCTTCCTCTGGTGCCGGTAAGGGGAAGCTGTCTTACAGACAACCAGGAGAGGTTAAGGACTACACCAAGCCAAAGGAGGAGGCTATGGAGAATGTGGGTTCAGTAGCCCAGTCGGGAAGGAATGAGAGGAGGAGACGGAGAAAGAAGAGGAGGAGAAAGTTGAAGGAGAGGAATGGGGCTCCACTGTTACCGGACGTCAAGAAAGAAGAAGGCAGCCGTGATAAAGCTCTCGCCGAAGAGGTGGTTGCTGCTACTGTTTTATCATCTAGTCATGAGGATGGCGGGAAAGGATCTCTGAAGGTGAAGTTGGAGCTGCAAACAAAGATTCTCTTGGTGACCAAAGGAAAGTTGTAGGTGAGAAAATGTTTTCAGAAAGTAAAGATGGAATTACATACGAGGAAGCCTCGTTGAAAGAAGAAGCAAAATCACAGCTAGAGGAGGTACAGCGGAGGATGGAAGAGATGCCAATGACAAAGCCTTGTCGGAAGGGAACAACAGAGTCGATCACACGGAAGCTCCAAAAAGCAAAATTTCAGCTAGCGGACATGCGTCAGAAGGCAGGAGAGTTAGGGATGAGAAAACTTTGTCAGATGGGGAAAGCAAAATTACTCATGAGGAAGCCACATCACAAGCAGAAGGCAAAATTGCATTTACGTGGGATGTGCTGGAAGATAGAAGAGCTGCAAGTGAGAAAGCTTACTCAGAAACTGGAAATATAGATCTAACCTCAAATGCCTCATCAGAATATGAGAACGAAATTCCTGCAGAAAATGGCTTGCAGAAAGACAAAGGTAAAACAACCGAGGAAGACTTACTGGAAGAAGACAGCAGGAACTTAGCTGACAAAACCTCTGTTCATGGTGAAAATGCAATTGCAGCTATTTCAGCTCTTAACACAGAATGTGAGCATCATATGGTTTTGGAGGCTACAGATCTGGAAGACAGGAAAGAAGAAGCAAAATGTATGAATGAAAAAAGAGGTAACTCTGGTCACGTGGAAGGAGAAAATATGGTAAATGTTTCCCACCAATCAGGGAATGGTGTCACTGACCATTGTTTAGGTGTACTTATAGATAAGCTTGAAACAAGAGTTTCAGAAGGTCACAACATCCTGAAGCAAGAGAATTCCACGCAGGTCCATCAAGTTGACATTCATGTTAGGCCAAGAGTTAAAGAAGGGGGGAGATGTGGCCTATGTGGGGGCGGTTCTGATGGAAAACCCCCAAAGAAGCTTATTTTGGAGACTGCTGATAGTGATAATGAGCACTACAATGGATCATCATCTTCAGAGGAGCCAAACTATGATTTGTGGGATGGCTTTGGTGATGAACCGGAATGGCTTGGACGGCTTCTGGGCCCTATACGTGATCGCTTTGGTATTGCTCGTGTCTGGGTGCATCAACAATGTGCTGTGTGGAGTCCAGAGGTATGCCCCATTTAATTGGCTCTGTTTAATTGGTTGCATCATTTTCCTCTTGGAAAATTTCTTGTTGTTCCATGTTCATTAGTCACTTTAGTTTTCATATCAAACAGATAAGTTATTTCCATGACTAGTAAATCATTATAACTCGGCCCTAACTTGGCGTTGGTTAAAAGATGTGACCAAATCTTAGTGGTTGCTAGTAAAAGAGCTTAGGGAAGGCCTAAAATGAGATGGTGCGCGTTTATTAGGAAGGACATTGACTTCTTGGGCTTAAACCATGGTAAGCAATCTCGCAAGATTCTCGGTCTCGGCCCCTTCCTGAGAAACGAGAAGGCCGAGATGAGTGGTCAGGGTTAGGATCCTCTTCAGGCAGGGTTGTCAGGATCCCCTTATTTACCTAAATATCATTTAAGTAAATGTTAGTTTCATTTATTTAAGATATTACATGTAAATAAGGAAGTACCCCCCATTTGAATCTACTAAAAATATCAAAAAAATTATATCTCTTATCAATAAAAAGTCAACTCTCTCATCCAAGATGAAAATCGCGATTTTGATGATTCCATCAAAATAGCGTCTTTCTAATCCCTCATAATTTGACCTATCTAAAAATTTTATAATTCAAATAAACCTAATGAAACACACTAAAAATCAAAGTCCGGTGAAAAAAATCAAACGTGCATATGACTTCTCCAAGGAGCCACTCTCCTACTGACAGCAACTAAGTCTTAATCATGGTCTACTGTGATATTCAGATAAATAAGATATTTGTCATGGTTTCCCATGTCATGAATTAAATGTTTTTATGCTAAAGTAAAACCTACGAGAGAGAAAATGAAAATGCACATCCCGAATCCCGAATCCCGAATCCCAATTCCCACACTCTTGTTGTATGATATATGCGAACTTATGTCATTCATGGTTGAGACTTGAGAATGTATGCAATTATCTATGTTCCTTAAGGAATATCTATGTAAACCTATGTGATCCACACTTTTATGTTATCCAGATCTCTCGAGATCTTACTGAGATCTCTCCGAGATCTCTTCGAGATCTCTTCTCTTTGCCTCCGAGACGAAGCGAGATCTGATATGGCAAACTGATGCGGGACAAACCTGTCCGAGAGAGAGAGAGAGAGGGAGAGCATGGATCGCACTAGGGGAGGAGAGAGGAACGGGGAACAGGGAGGGGAGAATGCAGACGAAGCAGGAGGGCTTGAGACAGCAGCGGGAAGAAATGGGGGAAGAAACAGAAGAAAGGGAGAAGAAGAAGGGGTTCGTGAGTGAGGGAGACACTGTGCGCACACAGTCCGAGGCAACGCTTCCTTCAAGAAAATGTCGGTTCGATTCTTCTATTCCATCCTCTCCAAAAGAAGTCTTTACAAGTGTTATATAGGGTGAAAACCCTACTGTTTACCTACCCTCTGGACCAAAAATATCCCAGTACAAATGACAAAATACCAACTTATCTCACATCTGCAAATAAACCTTACTTGCTTAAAATTAGACTTTTAATTCCACCGTACTAATCAAACTCCACTAAAATGAAAATACATAATAAAATAAAATTGAAGTCGATATATCGTTGAACGTCTGTAGTCTCGAGTCTCGTTCCACGTCCGTCACGAGTCACGGTCCCCGTCAATCTCCCCCACTTCTAAAAAATTCGGCCTCGAATTTTAAAGTGTCGAAGTAAGAGGAAGATATACGCCAGCACTGGAGTGAAATACACCGTACGACTCATAATATCAGAAATCTCGAACTGTCGACCAAAGTGCGCCTCACGGAAATCTAACCACACCACATCAAAATCCTGGAGAGTAAACTCGCAATCAACCACGGCAGTAGATGATGAACCAACTGGACGGTTTTCCGTGAACACACAATATGATATCGACTGAAAACCTGAAAGAGAGAACAACTCAAGATCCCATGTGTCGTCTATCTCAGACTCAGTGCAAACAGTACTATCTAACACTAGGGATGAGGTCTCCGACATATTATGTGGCGCCACTTGATCATTATGCAAATCTTGCAACTCTGACTGTATTTGCATCTCCACGTCAGCTAATGTTGCGTCAGACTCATCAATCACTACTTGCTCTGGCTCTGGACACTTGGCATCTAAGACGGGATCTGCTACACAATCCGCCTTTTGCATTTTAGCAGCAAGGAATCACGTAACTCGCGAATTCATTTTTGATGATGCCCCAAAGGGGGTCTTTCGACAATTTCCAACTCTCGCTTCGGCCTTCAGAACCTTACTCTCCGTGAGGGAAGTGGCGCATCGGGGTAAGGACCATTGATGGGGGATGGATCTGCAAGAGAGCAAAACTCTGACCTGGAGGCCTGGCGGCCGACGTGCAAGGGTGAGCAGGCAGAGGCGTTGCTTGGTGGAGACCGGCAGAAGGAGGCTGGGGTGGTTCCTGCTGCTTGGGGCGTCCGGTGCAAGGGTGAGGGCGATGGAGGGTCCACGGAGAGTCTCCTTCGTGGACAACGGCGGCGCGGCGATGGGAGGTGGCGAGTGCCACGGGCGTGCACGGCGGGAGGGTCTGCGAGCAGGGGCGGGGGCGAGTCCCAATCACGGACAGCGGCGGCGTGGCGAGTGTGCGGTGGCGAGTGCCACGGGCGTGCACGGTGGGAGGAGTCTGCGAGCAGGGGCGGGGGCGAGTCCCAATCACGGACAGCGGCGGCGCAGCGAGGTGGCAGTGGTGGCGAGTCCGGGCGTGCGCGGCGGGAGAAGTCTGCGAGCAGGGGCGGGGCGAGTCCCAATCACGGACAGCGGCGGCGCGGCGAGAGGTGGCGAGTGCCACGGGCGTGCACGGCGGCGGAGAAGTCTGCGAGCAGGGGCGGGGGCGAGTCCCTATCACGGACAGTGGCGCGCGCGCGCGGCGAGGTGGCGAGTGCCACGGGCGTCCGCGGCAAGAGAAGTCTGCAAACAGGGGCGGGGCCGAGTCCCTATCGCGGACAGCGGTGGCGCGACGAGGTGGCGAGTGCCATGGGCGTCCGCGGCGAGAGAAGTCTGCGAACAAGGGCGGGGGTGTGGAGTGGTGGGCGGGGTGGCGAGACCCGTCCCAGGTTGGCTGGATCGATGAGACGGCGCAGACCAGTGACCACAGACATCCGACATGATGGAGAAAAGGGGTCCGACGGCGAGGCGGGTCGCGAAGGAGGCCCAAGCGCGTACGGCGTGGAGGACGCGATCGCGGTTGAGCGGGAGCACGGGAATGATGCGCTGGCGACGCGAACGGCTCGTCAAACGAGCTCGGACTAATCCTCCACGCTAGGGGTTGTACACCGGTTCGGTTCGGTTCGGTTTTCTCCATTTTTGGAGGAAAACGAACCGAACCGAATTCAGTATTGAACCGAACCGAACCGGTTTAACCGAAATCCCAACTGTTCTGGTGTTTTAAGGATTTTTTCTGATATTTTTTAGATTTTTTGACATTTTTAGCCTGTTTTAGGCAAACTTGGCAAAAGCCAAGTTTTAGGGTGGCGCGAGTTCGAAACTCGCGACCACCCGGCGCGGGGCGGGCGCAGTCGCGCGCCCTCCATGCGCCACCCCTTTTTATTTAATTTTATTATTTATATAACTATATATCTATATTCGGTTATTTCGGTTTTCCAACTCCAAACCGAACCGAACCGTGAGGCCATGAAACCGAACCGAACCGGTCGGTTCGGTTCGGTTTTTCGGTTTGGACCAAATAATGAACACCCCTACTCCACGCGGCGATGCGTTAAGGCCCTCTGGTGCACCGTCGTGCACTGTAGCGAACTGGTCCGGGGGAAGCGAACCGGCTGACCCGGCTCGCAGCCTGTTTCTTAAGCCCTCTGTCTCGGCCCGTGCGGAGAGGTATCAGAGGAAGGTGGGAAGAGGAGGGGGCCGCGGGCGAAGGCGGTCGCGGGCGAAGGCGGCTGTGGGGCAGTGGCGGGCGGCGCGGGCGGCGCCGGCGTTCGCGGCCGGAGCTCAGTCGCTCACTGCGACGTCCGGCGGAGCCGGCGACGGCGGGTGGTGACCGGGCGGCGCACGGCGAGGGGCCTCCGGGGAGGGGTGGATGAGCGCACGGCGGGAGGGGGAGGGCTTCGCGCAGGGATGGCGGGAAGGGAAGAGGGAGAACGGGGGGTTTGCGGGGGGGGGGGGGGGGTGAAGAGAGGGTAGTGAGAGAAGAGGAGGATGACAGGGAGGGGGCGCGGGGAAGACGATGGCGAGCAGGGGGGTTGTGCGCAGGGGGGTTGTGCGCGCAGGTGAGAGAGGGAGGACGGCGCAGGGCTTCTGAAGATGGCTCCGCGAGGGGGGGAAGAGCGTACTGTGCGTCGTCGAGTGGGGGGGGGGTTCGATTGTGGCGCGACGGGGTTCCGGCGATGGGGTTGGGTCTCAGGGGCTCGCGAGGAGGGAGGGGTGTCGCGAGAGGAGGGGGGCAGAGTGGGTGCAGGGCTTCCTTGGGCTGCTGTTGGGGCTCGCGGACGGGTGGTGAGGATTCGACTCGGGGGAGAAGTCGAGAACCGTCTCTGATACCAAACTGATGCGGGACAAATCTGTCCGAGAGAGAGAGAGAGAGAGAGAGAGAGAGAGAGAGAGAGAGAGAGAGTAGGGATCGCACCAGGGGAGGAGGAGAGAGGAACGGGGAACAGGGAGGGGAGAATGCAGACGAAGCAGGAGGGCTGAGACAGCAGCGGGAAGAAATGGGGGAAGAAACAGAAGAAAGGAGAAGAAGAAGGGGGTTCGTGAGTGAGGGAGAACATTGTGCGCACACAGTCCGAGGCAGTGCTTCCTTCAAGAAAATGTCAGTTCGATTCTTCTATTCCATCCTCTCCAAAAGAAGTCTTTACAAGTGTATATATAAGTGAAAACCCTACTGTTTACCTACCCACTGGACCAAAAATCCCAGTACAAATGACAAAATACCAACCTTATCCCACATGCAATAAACCTTACTTACCTAAAATTAGACTTTTATTCCACCGTACTAAATCAAACTCCACTAAAAAAAAATACATAATAAAATAAAATTGAAGTCGATATATCGCTGAACGTCTGTAGTCTCGAGTCTCGTTCCACGTCCATCACGTCACGGTCCCCGTCACAAACTTGGCTTAAACACGAATATAACACTTGATAGGAAACTTTGGTGGAAAAAGATTCATGTAGCCAACCCCAAATAATAGCATAATGTTCTGATGATGATGATGAGTGAATCATTATAACCTCATTGGATCTGTCTTTTCTTTATGCTCGTGTCATTTCTAATCTGCTCATTTATTTTTATGAATTGTCCTTTTCTATCATTGTTTCTCAGGTTAATTCTCATTTACGTGTTATTCTCAAATTCATCGTTATTATTTTTGCCTTGATTTTCCCAGTATCATGTTAAATAGTTATGGTGTTGCCTTTTGCTATGGTGTTGCCTTTTGCTATTTTGTGCTAATGGCAATCTGGCTATTTTGTGCTAATGGCAATCTAGCACTGAAGTTGATCATCTAAGTTACATGGGCCCTCTATTTATATCAATGAAATTGGTGGTGTAATCCACATCTTTATAAAAAAGGAAATCTAAGCTACATGGCCACTCCATGTGTGATGAGGGATGAAATGATATTAAATTTGTGGTGGTGAGATTGCAAAGTTAAGTATTCAGATCATCTTTCAGTAATCCTGTTTAGAAAACAAAGAATTGACCCTCATAGATGATAGACAGATAACAAATTACCTTGTAGGAGGTGCATGACTTAGAATCTGAACAACATGATAGTATTTGTATTTCCTTACTACGTAGACGCGGATGATCTACAAAATCAGTTGGTAGGTGGAGAGGGATTTTGTGTTTTAAGGGGGTGGGAACCTTCTGACCAGAAATAACAGTGTTTTTTTTTTTTGAATGTGGTTAGGACCACTGGTATTATAAAAGGAAAAAAGTATACTTGAGTAGGAGGAGAGATCCCACAAAAGTCCCCCAAACAAAACATGACAAACCATAGTCTGCGATGGGAGCAAGAAAAGAAAAATAGAATTCACCTGCACACTACCACCCTCCTTCAAACACAACCAACCCCAAAACAAAAAAACTTTCCTCATTATTGAGCCCCACTGATGCGGAACGTGGGGGAAAGAGGAAGAAGAAGAGGGAAGAAGTTGGGGATTCGCTGGGAGGAAGAGGGAAAGCAGAGAGAGAGAGAGAAACTCAGAGAGAGACGCAGAGAGAGAAGAGAGAAAGGGAAGATGGCGGCTGGAGGATCTCTTAATTTCTCATTAACATCAATAATGCCTCCATTTGTTGACTACAAGACTTTTATTTAGGGATTAAACCATAAGACTCTCAAAAGACATAAATATGACCAACATAACCCTGGGACCTAAATTAAGTAAAATTCGCAATAATAAATAGCAGAAAATAGCAAAGATCATGTTGGGCTCCTAACGGTCAACACTCACAATAAAACTGCTCAAATAAATAGAAAATTATCCACATAGCTAATCATCAATCCTAAAGCCAAATAGATGCCGATGTCGAATCTAGAAGTCTCCTCTGACGATAAGCGTACGCCGGTCGAACCGAACACGAGCTCAGGTGTTCTCACCAATCCTCCCCGCCTAGGAGGAACTCGACCCCGTCGAGTAAGGTCCAGGGCACTCTGACGCCGCTCCAAGAGATCTGGATCGAGCCGCTGCAGCTCCTCGCGTGTGATCCACGTGTCCTCAGAAGGAGGCTTGCCTTTCAACGAACCAGGTAGCGCTGATAGTCGCCGCTCTGGGAGGTAATGCCTGCTCGTCCAGTATCTGGTCAATTTGCTCACGCCGTTTTTCATTGAAGGCTGTAGTGGACACTCGGGAGGTCTCACTCACAATGGTGGAATCAGGCTCGAAAGGCTCACTGGAATCACTGTCGGTTCTCGATAAGCAATCAGATCAGATCATTAAATGTGGAACTAATGCCATAATCATCTGGAAGGTTCAATCACATAGGCGTTTGACCCAACACGTTTGAACACTTTAAAGGGGCCAACTCCCCGAGCTTGTAGCTTTTTGACGACTCTCGAAGGGAACCGTTCTGGTCTAACCCGCACCATGACGTAATCACCCTCCTGAAACTCATGGAAGCGATGATGTAAATTTGCTGCATTCTTGTATTTTTCATTATTTAGTTCAATTTGTTGACGGATGTGCTCGTGCAGACTCCTAATGTGCTCGGCCAAGGACTCAGCTGACTCAAACTCGAGTGTGTGGGCAGGGAAGCAAGGTCCTATGGGTTGCCTACGTCTATAACCTGAGACTATTTCAAAGGGACTCATACCAGTAGACCTATTGACCGAGTTATTGTACGCAAATTCTGCCAGAGGGAGGATCAGATCCCAGTTCCGCGCATGGTCTCCCCCACCAGACAACTCAGCAAATTCCCCAAACTCCTATTGACAACCTCCGTTTGACCATTGGTTTGGGGATGATAAGCTGTTGAAAACTTGAGTTTGGTCCCCAAAAGATGCCAAAGGGTCTTCTAAAAATAGCTCACAAACGGACATCCCTATCCGAGACAATAGTCTTAGGAAGGCCATGCAGACGGACGACCTCACCTAGGAAGAGACGGGTAATTTTAGACGCATCAGAAGTTTTGGCACAGGCAACAAAGTGGGCCATCTTAGAGAATCGATCCACCACGACCATGATAGAATCATGCCTCCGAGCCGTACGTGGCAACCCAAGACAAAATCCATACTCAAATCCTGCCATGGACGGTCGGGAACTGGTAGAGGAGTGTACAACCCAGTATTTTGCTTGCGCTGCTTAGCTGTGGCATAGGTACGACATTGGGCCACGATGCGGGCAACGTCTCGTTTGAGACTGGGCCAGAAGAAGCGATACTCTAACCAGCTCAATGGTTTTGTTCCAGCCGAAGTGACCCGCTAGGCCCCCCCCGCATGAATCTCCCACACCAAGAAATCACGGACAGATGTCCGGGGAATACATAATCGGTCGCCCCAGAAAATGAATCCGTCATGAAGGACATAATCCTCATACTCTCGGGAGGGGCCAGACTGAAGGCCAAAATAAATGGGGCCGAAATCTGGGCACTCCGCATAGCTCTCCTGGAGTTTCTCAAACCCATGACTTCAGTGTGGACATAGAGAGCAGATTCGACCGCCGACTTAGTGCATCAGCTACTCGATTCTCCACGCCGACTTTATGCTTAACAAAGGTATAGGCCTGGAGGTATTCGATCCATCGACTATGCCGAGAATTGAGTTTTTTTCTGGGCTTGGAGAAATCGGAGGGCTTAATGGTCTGAGTACAACACAATTCATTTGTAGCAAATAATGGTGCCAGTATCTCAAAGCTTGGACTATCGCATAAAACTCCCTATCATAAGTGGAATACCTCAGCTTCGCGTCATTCAACTTCTCACTGAAGAAGGCGATAGGGTGTCCCTCCTGACTCAATACACCTCCTATGCCAACTCCGGACGCATCATACGAAACTTCGAACACCTTTGAGAAATCAGGAATCCGTAGCACAGGTGCTTGGGTCATTCGCTCCTTGAGTTCCTGAAAAGCCATCTTAGCTGCCTTGGTCCACATAAAATTGCCCTTCCGAAGGCAGTGAGT
Organism: Colocasia esculenta; assembly: GCA_014218235.1. Lineage (NCBI taxonomy): Eukaryota > Viridiplantae > Streptophyta > Magnoliopsida > Alismatales > Araceae > Colocasia > Colocasia esculenta. The sequence goes on along the minus strand of CM024764.1, from coordinate 97,768,254 downwards.
AATGGGAGCGGTGACCGTGCTGAATCCACGAATGAACCGACGGTAGAAAGTGGCTAGGCCATGAAAACTTCGCGCCTCATGAAGAGTCTGAGGTTCCGTTCTCCGGATCAGCAGAGACCCCTTCACTGGATACAATGAACCCCAAAAAGGTCACTTGATTGGTCACAAAAGCACATTTCTTGAGGTTACCATATAGGCTCTCCTGACGAAGGTAGGCAGACTTGACGTAAATGCTCCAAATGCTCTGCCCGAGTGCAGCTGTAGATGAGGATGTCATCAAAATAGACGACAAGAAATTTTTGCTGAAGGCCGCAAGGTCTCGGTCATAAGCCGCATGAAGGTACTAGGAGCGTTGGATAACCCTAAGGGCATAACCAACCATTCGTAGAGCCCATCCGGTCTTGAAAGCAGTCTTCCATTCATCAACGGGTCGAATTCTGACCTGATGATAGCCACTTTTTAGATCAATCTTGAAAAATATTGTGGCCCCCGCCATCATGTCTAACATGTCATCCAAACGGGGATAGGAAAATGATACTTAACGGTAATGCGGTTGATGGCGCGGCTGTCTACACACATCCGCCAGGTGCCATCCTTTTTGGGAGCAAGAAGTGCGGGTACTGCACATGGGCTAGTGCTGACCCGAATGTAACCGCGCCGTAACAGGCTTCGACCTACCTCTGAAGTTCAGCAAGTTCTGCTGGACTTAGGCGGTAATGAGGCAGATTTGGAGAGAGGAACCCAGAATGAAATCAATGGCATGTTGAATGCCACGCATGAGAGGTAAACCATCCGGTAAGTCCTCGGGGAACACATCCGCAAATTCTTGGAGTAGAATTGTTACTTCCGCGAATTTCTCGTTAGTTGCCTCGGCATCCGGTTGAACGATGTTATACGCAACAGCAGGGCGAATACATCGTCGGTTTCCTAACCTCTTCCTCAAATTCCCTAGTAGTGATGAGCTGTAAGGTGGTGACAGTGGGGGTTCGCACCTTTTGAGTATGCGAAACAGTGCCTTACTAGGTGGTAGTGTGGGAAGATGAGTGGGTGTGCTAGGGGGAGGGGTGGCGGGATTGGCCTGATTGCTGGGAGATGGTGAACCTTGCGGCTGAGTTGGATGAATGGTGATACGCTGTCCGCCATGCTCGAAAACACAAGTGTTGGAGCGACCATAGAGAGTGGCATCAACATCATAATTCATGGTCGGCCCAGAATGACGCTCCCCACCTCCATGGGTAAGAATCGCACCAGATTTGAGCCTCATAAGAGTGGAGCTGGATCGGACGAGGCATCTCAGATGAATGGGGATAGATGTTGTGTCTACCCAAGACACCTGATAGGGGCGGTGATGGTCCACAGTCGCAAGGCCCAAACGGGTGACTGTGCTAGTGGAGATTGCATTGATGCAGCTCCCCTATCAACGATGACTCGGCAAACCTTGCCACCTAGACGGCACTAGGTCTGAAAATGGCCGTGCGGCGCCAATCATCACTCTCTTTTGGACGGGCAAAAATACACCGAACCACCCCAAGCCGTTCTCCTTCAGGTGCTTCTACAAAGTTTACCGCCTGACTGTTGCCATTTGCTTCTTCCTCCCGAAAATACTCATCCGCCAAGTCGGCCCCAGCCTCATAACTCACATCCACGAGTGGGGGTGAAGAGTCCACTGGATCACCGCCCTCTATAGCTAGGGCTCTGTGAGGACAAGAGCTAGAATGTGCCCTATCCCCTGACAACTAAAACATCAGATGCGAGAGCTACCTTCCTGAGGAGCAGCTTCCTTTATCAGCGCCTTCCCTTTTTCCTCTCGAGTGACAGGTGGAGGTCCAAGAAGGGAACGAACGGGAGGAGGTGGCAGAGCGGTCCCAGTCAGATAATGTTGCGGTTCCAAAGATCCGTCAAACTGGGAGCCTCAATGCGGGCGTTTCGGATATCTTGATCTCGCTCACGAAAGGCCCACCGCTCATCCTCAAACTTTGGGTCAGGTCGATGACCATATCTCCTGTGTCTCGGGGCTACAGGAACTCGTGGGGTCTCGCCCACCTCCTCCCCAAACGACTCACATTCATAGTCCCCTAGTGACCTCGACGATCTCCAGCACGGGCAGCTCGGGGAAGGGGGGCCCTGGGGGATTGGGGGCGCTGTGGTTGTGGCCGATCCACAAATTGTTCATGCCTCGGCTCAAGACGACCCCTTCGAGTACTGCAATACAACCAACTATCCCCTGGACTGTGCGACCAGACTCGGTGACTCTCTCATCTAAGCCTACCAGACCCCCTCCTAAACGATGGTCCATCCTACGAATGTCCTCCTGAGTGGTACACTAACTCGGTCAAGGCCTGGATGTCAGGATTCTCAGTACGCGACCCTGGAGCTGGTAGGTGTGATCTCGACATGGCTGGAGGTGAACCTGACATAGGAAGGGTGACGTGATACACTGTACCGCTACATTGGGGCATGGAACAAAGACTTACCCCAAATAACTAAACAAAATTAAACATGAGAATTTGACACATTAAGAGCACCTTTTTTTGGATTTGAATTTTTTTCTTTTTTGTGTCTAAATATTGATTTGACTACTTTCTGATTTTTTTGTGTGCAGCAAATTACGTCACAAGATGAACTTCAGGAAATTGCTTACGACTAATGCATGCAAGCTACAATATCGGAAAACCGTACGTTGAGCACTACAAAATGTCAAATCAAACACCAGTGTGAACTTCCACAATGTATATGAAATTAATTCCGCATGTAATGTCTCTACTAGTGCTGCGAGATGGAAACTCACGACTCACAACTCAACAGTGACAAATTATTTAGCTAGCTAGGAAACCTATCACACACACGACGACAAATTTAACCGAATACTAAAAAAGCAAGTGAGAGAGAGACGTGCGACTTAAGCGCTAACTGACTCGCTGAAAAGTGAGGTCCATGGAGAACGTGTACACACGGGCATCGCGCTCACGAAGTCGAAGCCAAACGTCCGCTGCTGTGGGGCTGTGTCTCACTGTCCCGGTCCGGTGCAATCTTCAACGCAGCAAAAACACGTCGTATGGACTCCACGTTCCGCACCCCAGGAGGGAGGCGACTGGTCGCGTTGGTGCTGGGAGATGGACGTGACGGGGTGCTCTCTGTCGGCGTTCAGCATGTCGTGCAGGTTCATCCAAGCGTAGTGCAGGTGGCTGTGGTGGCCACAGTTCGCAGACGTGGCGTGGGTGGCTGAGACGAAGAAGGAAGCGGCGGATCTCCTCGGCAGTCCGGAGCGGGGAGCTCGGGTCGCACCGTCGCGGAGGGCCGCGTGCAGGGTCTCCCAGGCGCGCAGTCGACGGGCTTGGATTCGCCGGGGCGCGGCGGCGGGGTTGGCCAAAGCCTTGGCGCGCGAGGGCGGCGTGGGCGTCCACGGGCAGGCGCGCCTGGCGGTCAATGGGGGACGACGTGGGGCAGGGCGTGTGGGCGCGACGGGGCGTGCCTGCTCGCGCGAGCAGGGAAGCAGGCGCGTGGGCCGCTGGCGCGGGCTGCCTACGGTCGTGGTTGCGGCGGGGTTGCGCAGGGACGCAGGGCGCGGGGGTCGCAGCGAGGCTGCGCAGGGACGCGGGGGGGTTGCAGCCGGCCCGTGTGCGCAGGGACGCGGGGGTGCGCGCAGGCTCGCGCCCGCTGGGACACGGGGGCGCAGGCCCGCGGCTGCCGCGGACGACCTGTGCACTGGGGCAGAGGGGAGACAGTCCCGGACTTGGCTCTCCTGTGCGCTGGGGTGCAGTCGGCGACGGTTGCAGAGGACAAAGAGCTTCGGACGCCGGAGACTACGTAGGAAGTTCGGCTCTGATACCATTTGATGCGGAACGTGGGGGAAAGAGGAAGAAAGAAGAGGGAAGAAGTTGGGGATTCGCTGGGAGGAAGAGGGAAGCAGAGAGAGAGAGAGAGAAATGCAGAGAGAGATGCAGAGAGAGGAAGAGAGAAAGGGAAGATGGCGGCTGGAAGATCTCTAATTTTCTCATTAACATCAATAATGCCTCAATTTGTTGACTACAAGACTTTTATATAGGGATTAAACCCTAAGACTCTCAAAAGACATAAATATGACCACATAACCCTGGGACCTAAATTAGCAAATTCGCAATAATAAATAGCAAAAAATAGCAAAGATCATGTTGGCCCCTAACAGGCCACACTCACATAAGACTACTCAAATAAATAGAAAATACATCCACATAGCTAATCATCAATCCTCAAGCCAAATAGATGCCGATGTCGAATCTGGAAGTCTCCTCCGACGATAAGCGTACGCCAGGTCGAACCGAACACGAGCTCGGGTGTCCTCACCACCCACAGTGCCCCCAATGCCCCAGGGCCCCCCTTCCCCGAGCTGCCCGTGCTGGAGATCGTCGGGGTCACTTAGGGGACTATGACCGTGAGTCGTTTGGGGAGGAGGTGGGCGAGACCCCACGAGTTCCTGTAGCCCCGAGACACAGGAGATATGGTCATCGACCTGACCCAGAGTTTGAGGATGAGCGGTGGGCCTTTCGTGAGCGAGATCAAGATATCCGAAATGCCCGCATTGAGGCTCCCAGTTTTGACGGATCTTTGGAACCGCAACATTATCTTGATTGGGAAGCATAGATGAACTGCTACTTTGAATGGATGGGTATGTCCGATCCTCGGCGAACCTTCTTCACCAAGACCATGTTGAGGGGTCGAGCCCTAACTTTTTGGACCAACCTTGAGGATCGCCTTGCTCAACGATATGAGGAGCCCATTGATACTTGGAATGAAATGAAAGTTAGGCTCTGAGAAAAGTACGTCCCTTCGACGTACATGCATCGATTGATTGATCGGTGGCAGAATGTCTCCCAGGGATCTCGGACAGTGTCTGAGTATATAGATGAATTTGATGACCTCATGTTGAGGTGTGGAGTCCGCGAGGAGGGTGCACTAACCCTTTCTCAATTCCGGAAGGGCCTTCGTCGAGTCTATCAGCAGGAATTATTCTGCCAACATGTGACCGACCTTGACCACGCCGACCAGGTAGCGCGAGAGATGGAGCAGTTTGAGCTTGAGAGGGATTCCCCACCTCGGGTCAGACCCCCTTCCAGCGCCATACTGATCAGCGTGTTGCCCCAGCGTCTTCTCAGAGGGTTCCCCCTTTCCGGGCTCCTGAAGGGCAACGCCAGAGGGAGGTTGCGCCCGCTCTGCCACCTCCTCCCGTTCGTTCCCTTCTTGGACCTCCACCTGTCACTCGGGAGGACAAAGAGAAGGTGCCGATAAAGGAAGCTGCTCCTCAGGAAGGTAGCTCTCGCATCTGATGTTTTAGTTGTCAGGGGAGGGCACATTTCTAGCTCTTGTCCTCACAGAGCCCTAGCTATAGAGGGCGGTGATCCAGTGGACTCTTCACCCCCACTTGTGGATGTGAGTTATGAGGCTGGGGCCGACTTGGCGGATGAGTATTTTTTGGAGGAAGAAGCAAATGGCACCAGCCAGGCGGTAAACTTTGTAGAAGCACCTGAAGGAGAACAGCTTGGGGTGGTTCGGTGTATTTTTGCCCGACCAAAGGAGAGTGATGATTGGCGCCGCACGACCATTTTCAGACCTACTGCCGTCTAGGTGGCAAGGTTTGCCGAGTCATCATTGATAGCGGGAGCTGCATCAATGCAATCTCCACTAGCACAGTCACCCGTTTGGGCCTTGCGACCGTGGACCATCCCCGCCCCTATCAGGTGTCTTGGGTAGACACTACATCTATCCCCATTCATCTGAGATGCCTCGTCCCGATCCAGCTCTACTCTTATGTGGCTCAAATCTGGTGCGATGTCTTACCTATGGAGGTGGGGAGCGTCATTCTGGGCCGACCATGGATTTATGATGTTGATGCCACTCTCTATGGTCGCTTCAACACTTTGTTTTCGAGCATGGCGGACAGCGTATCACCATTCATCCAACTCAGCCGCAAGGTTCACCATCTCGAGTTTCCCCATCTCCCAGCAATCAGGCAATCTCGCCACCCCCTTCCCCTAGCACACCCATTCATCTTCCCACACTACCATCTAGTAAGACACCTGTTTCGCATACTCAAAAGGTGCGAACCCCCACTGTTACCACCTTACAGCTCATCACTGCTAGGGAATTTGAGGAAGAGGTTCAAGAAACCGACGATGTATTCGCCCTGCTATTGCGTATTAACATCGTTCAGTCAGATGCCGAGGCAATTGATGAGAACTCCGCAGAAGTAACAATTCTACTCCAAGAATTTGCGGATGTGTTCCCCGAGGACTTACCGGATGGTTTACCTCCCATGCGTGGCATTCAACATGCCATTGATTTCATTCCGGGTTCCCTCTCTCCCAAACCTGCCTCATTACCGCCTAAATCCAGCAGAACTTGCTGAACTTCAGAGGCAGGTCGAAGCCCTGTTACGGCGCGGTTACATTCGGGTTAGCACTAGCCCATGTGCAGTACCCGCGCTTCTTGCTCCCAAAAAGGATGGCACCTGGCAGATGTGTGTAGACAGCCGCGCCATCAACCATTACCGTTAATTATCGTTTTCCTATTCCCCGTTTGGATGACATTTAGACATGATGGCGGAGGCCACAGTATTTTCCAAGATTGATCTAAAAGTGGCTATCATCAGGTCAGAATTCGGCCCGGTGATGAATGGAAGACTGCTTTCAAGACCAGGATGGACTCTACGAATGGTTGGTTATGCCCTTCGGGTTATCCAATGCTCCTAGTACCTTCATGCGGCTTATGACCGAGACCTTGCGGCCTTTCAGCGGAAAATTTCTTGTCGTCTATTTTGATGACATCCTCATCTACAGCTGCACTCGGGCAGAGCATTTGGAGCATTTACGTCAAGTCTGCCTTACCCTTCGTCAGGAGAGCCTATATGGTAACCTCAAGAAATGTGCTTTTGTGACTAATCAAGTGACCTTTTTGGGGTTCATTGTATCCAGTGAAGGGGTCTCTGCTGATCCGGAGAAAAATAAGGCAATAGTTGAATGGCCGGAACCTGAGACTCTTCATGAGGCGTGAAGTTTTCATGGCCTAGCACTTTCTACCTCTACCGCCGGTTCATTCGTGGGTTCAGCACGGTCACCGCTCCCATTACTGACTGCCTTCGGAAGGGCAATTTTATGTGGACCAAGGCAGCTAAGATGGCTTTTCATGAACTCAAGGAGTGAATGACCCAAGCACCTGTGCTATGGCTTCCTGATTTCTCAAAGGTGTTCGAAGTTTTGTGTGATGCGTCCGAGTTGGCATAGGAGGTGTATTGAGTCAGGAGGGACACCCTATCGCCTTCTTCAGTGAGAAGTTGAATGACGCGAAGTTGAGGTATTCCACTTATGATATGGAGTTTTATGCGGTAGTCCAAGCTTTGAGATACTGGCGCCATTATTTGCTACCAAATGAATTGTGTTGTACTCAGACCATTAAGCCCTCCGATTTCTCCAAGCCCAGAAAAAGCTCAATTCTCGGCATAGTCGATGGATCGATACCTCCAGGCCTATACCTTTGTTCTTAAGCATAAAGCCGACGTGGAGAATCGAGTAGCCGATGCACTAAGTCGGCGGTCGAATCTGCTCTTTATTGTCCACACTAAAGTCATTGGGTTTGAGAAACTCCAGGAGAGCTATGCGGAGTGCCCAGATTTTGGCCCCATTTATTCTGGCCTTCAGTCTGGCCCCTCCCGAGAGTATGAGGATTATGTCCTTCATGACAGATTCATTTTCCGGGGCGACCGATTGTGTATTCCCCGGACATCTGTCCGTGATTTCTTGGTGTGGGAGATTCATGCGGGGGGCCTAGCGGGTCACTTCGGCTGGAACAAACCATTGAGCTGGTAGAGTATCGCTTCTTCTGGCCCAGTCTCAACGAGACGTTGCCTGCATCGTGGCCCAATGCCGTACCTGTGCCACAGCTAAGCAGCGTAAGCAAATACTGGGTTGTACACTCCTCTACTAGTTCCCGACCGTCCATGGCAGGATTTGAGTATGGATTTTGTCCTTGGGTTGCCACGTACGGCTCGGAGGCATGATTCTATCATGGTCGTGGTGGATCGATTCTCTAAGATGGCCCACTTTGTTGCCTGTGCCAAAACTTCTGATGCGTCTAAAATTGCCCGTCTCTTCTTAGGTGAGGTCGTCCGTCTGCATGGCCTTCCTAAGACTATTGTCTAGGATAGGGATGTCCGTTTTGTGAGTTATTTTTGGAAGACCCTTTGGCATCTTTTGAGGACCAAACGCAAGTTTTCAACAGCTTATTATCCCCAAACCGATGGTCAAACGGAGGTTGTCAATAGGAGTTTGGGGAATTTGCTGCGTTGTCTGGTGGGAGACCATGCGCGGAACTGAGATCTGATCCTACCTCTGGCAGAATTTGCGTACAATAACTCGGTTAATAGGTCTACTGGTATGAGTCCCTTTGAAATAGTCTCAGGTTATAGACCTAGGCAACCCATAGACCTTGCTTCCCTGCCCCCACACACCCGAGTTTCTGAGTCAACTGAGTCCTTGGCTGAGCACATTAGGAGTCTGCACGAGCACATCCGTCAACAAATTGAACTAAATAATGAAAAATACAAGAATGCAGCAAATTTACATCGTCGCTTCCATGAGTTTCAGGAGGGTGATTACGTCATGGTGCGAGTTAGACTAGAGCGGTTCCCTTCGGGAGTTGTCAAAAAGCTACAAGTTCGGGGAGTTGGGCCCTTTAAAGTGCTCAAACGTGTTGGGTCCAACGCCTATGTGATTGAACTTCCAGATGATTATGGCATTAGTTCCACATTTAATGTATCTGATCTGGTTGCTTATCGAGAACCGACAGTGATTCTCAGTGAGCCTTTCGAGCCTGATTCCACCATTGTGAGTGAGCCACCTCCCGAGTGTCCACCTACAGCCTTCAATGAAAAACGGCGTGAGCAAATTGACCAGATACTGGACGAGCAGGTCATTACCTCCCAGAGCGGCGACTATCAGCGCTACCTGGTTCGTTGGAAAGGCAAGCCTCCTTCTGAGGACACGTGGATCACACGCGAGGAGCTACAGCGGCTCGATCCAGATCTCTTGGAGCGGCGTCAGAGTGCCCTGGACCCTTACTCGACGGGGTCGAGTTCCTCCCGGGCGGGGAGGATTGGTGAGGACACCCGAGCTCGTGTTCGGTTCGACCTGGCGTATGCTTATCGTCGGAGGAGACTTCCAGATTCGACAGTGGCATCTATTTGGCTTGAGGATTGATGATTAGCTATGTGGATGTATTTTCTATTTATTTGAGCAGTCTTATTGTGAGTGTTGGCCCGTTAGGGCCCCACATGATCTTTGCTATTTTCTGCTATTTATTATTGCGAATTTTGCTTAATTTAGGTCCCAGAGTTATGTTGGTCATATTTATGTCTTTTGAGAGTCTTAGGGTTTAATCCCTATATAAAAGTCTTGTAGTCAACAAATGGAGGCATTATTGATGTTAATGAAAATTAAGAGATCTTCCTGCCGCCATCTTCCCTTTCTCTTTTCCTCTCTCTGCGTTTCTCTCTCTCTCTCTGCTTCTCCCTCTTTCTCCCAGCGAATCCCCACTTCTTCCCTCTTCTTTCTTCCTCTTTCCCCCACGTTCCGCATCAAGCAGGTAGGTGCAGTACAGGGGTTTCCCGGGGTTGGTCATCAGACAAAAAAGAGAAGGTAAGAAAGTCCAGAAGCACACCCTCCTCCCCACTGTGACACACAATACCTCCTCCAGCTCCCTTGTAGTCACCGGAGCCACCTCTGCTATCCTCCCGGCCGTCCTCCACTGAGGGGTTTTCCAGAGTCACCGTGGCAGCCATCGGGTACTCTGAAGAAGAAGTTGGTGCCATGGCCGAGCGAATGTTATGACGCCTTAATCGTTTTTTGGACCGGGCCCTCTGCTGGTGTGCCAGACACTTTCAACTGCCCAATCTTGCCTGTGGGCGACTAATACCCCGCTGCCGCTGATGCAAGGAGGGTTCAGATCCAGGCACTGCCATACCTGAGTCTCCTAGGGAGGTACGGGGGAAGGATGCACTCCCCATCCCATTGCCGAGCCCATTGCCGCAGCTAACGAAACTGCTAGATTGTCGCTGGCCAGCTGGAGAGAAATGCTCACCATCTTGAGCAGAGGGGGCTGGACGAGGGGCCACGTGGCCCCTCGCCTCGCTGCAGCTCTAAGTCATCGTCTGTCGGGGTTCCAGTGGATGGTCCTCAGCAGCCAGCTGCATCAAGCTATTGTCGATCTTCAAAATCTGCGCTGGTGAGACCCATCAGGGCCACAATTCGGGCGGGGAAAATGGCTTGTATCGGGCATATGAGACCCACCAGCATCGAGATTCTCAGATCCACCTGTTAAGTCCGGGTCTTGGAGTAGATCCGAAGAACATCTGCCCACCTCCGGGTGACCCACTAACGCCAGCTGCGGTTTAGCTGGCCCATTGCATGAATGCAACGCACCGTGAGGGCAACCTGCTCGCCACTATCTGAGCCGGGCAAAGAAAGGACCCTCTCCGGTCCACTGACTTGCTCACCTGCCACCTTGGACCACGCACTCCCTTGGGCAGGACGATTCGAAATTGAATGGGGCCCACTGTTTGTCTTCTACCTCCAGCTGCGGCGGATGAAGCCCTAACCCGGAAGCCGCCGCCCTCAGCTGCTGCTCCACCGGTCTGCACAAGGACCTCACAGCAAACTCGAACCCACCCCCCACCCCTCAACACCTACAAGGATGACCGAGGGCACCGAACAGGAGGTTCTGCCACCATGATTGCTCCAAGGAGTTCATCTACCCCTCCTGGACCAGATGCAGAGTTCCTGACTTCAGCTTCCCAACCCTCTGGACAAGAAAAGTGAAGCCACCTCGTCGCACAACAGGAGCGGCACTCCCACCAGCTTCACACAAATCTCTTTCAGTCTTTCTTGCCCAGCAAGAGATCCTCTCAATTGACCATGGGCTCACCTTAAGGACCGACCCTCTGCTAATCAGATCTCCGACAGCCTCCACCTCCTTCGCAGCTTCGACGCAGGAACTGATGGCCAGCAGCTCATCCTTCTGAACACACTTGACCACCCAGGGACTCCCTCGTGGGTCGTGCCCATCTCTCCTGTAGGATGGACTTCACAACATCCTCATGCACGTCCGCTAAGACCGGAGAAATCTAGAGGCATCTCCCAAGCCAGGCCTCCAGTCTCACCAAAATGAATACTCCTGCTTGCACCACCTCTGCCGAGACCGCTGGAGCGGACGGGGCAGGCTTCGAGGCTCTCACCGCCTCTGCATTTGACACCGGTTCACAACGAATGCTCCACCCTAACCCGAGGATGGAAGAACTCACACGCGCGCCGTAGATGCACCTTCCTACCGCAGTTGGAAGAAGACCAGGCCCAGAGATACCTGGCGCATAGTCAGAGGCATCTCTGAGCCCAGAGAGATGAGGCACCGGGAGTGAAACCCTCAGAGCTTTTCTCTCTAGAAAATGCCTCGAGAGAGAACTCCTCCCTACCCTTGGACAGCTAATGATCCAGAAATAACAGTGTTAATCCCTATGTAGGAATTTTGCATTGATTGTGTACCAATCAAATGGTTGTTAAGGCGACCAATGTGACCAAAGCGGTGGCCTAGCGTCTTATTGCTTAGGCACCAAGGCGAAGCTTAGTTTAACATTGTTCACTGCTCTATTTTATATCATGTTCATTCATTCTTCTCTTTTCAATGTTTATAAATGAGCTATGTGTATTGTGTTACCTGAATATGACATGTTAACAAATAATTAATAATAAGACAATCAAACTGAACATACATGTCTACTCGGATGAAAACAACATGTTTAATTAACCTGAAATATTACTAAGAAAATAATATACACACTAATATGGTATTGCATTCAACCATCACTTGTCAATTGTCAAACATAGTCATTGCATCAGTAGTTCTAAAAAACAGAAAATGATAAAGAATAAATAACAATCTAAATCTTGAAGTCCATGGTCTCTTGACTTTCTTTCTATTATAACATCCTCTTTATACAAATAAGCCCTTTAAAAATATGTTTTAGATCTTTTTCTCACCATGGTGGGCAAGGCGACCTCTAGGCGGGCTGGGTGGGCCTAGGCTACCAAGGCAATTGCCTTTTTGGGCTGTTTGCCTAGGCGCCAACTGACCTAGACACTGCCCAAGCAAATCATACCTAAAAAGGGTGCTGGCTTCTTGAGAAGACCAATGCAACCTCTTTCAACTGGACACCCAATTCACAGTCTAATTTTTGTGCTAGTATCACATTGTGTCATACCGTTATGTGGGTACCTATGGTTGTATAATACTTACAAATTCCGAATACAAGCATTTCCTTTGACTTTTCATAATCTGTTTTCTATACATCTTATGTTTCTTCTTAGTTTTAGGTTTTTCCTTAACTTTTATTTCTGAACACCATTTTTGAACTTCTGCTTGTTTTTCTGTTGCCAGGTTTATTTTGCTGGATTGGGACGCCTTAAGAGTGTTAGAGCTGCACTATGTAGGGGGAGGGCATTGAAATGCAGTCGCTGTGGGAGACCTGGAGCTACCATTGGTTGTCGAGTTGATCGATGCCCAAGAACGTATCATTTGGTTGGTGCATTTGCTGACCATCATTATCTCCCAAATTCATTGTTCTTCCAGTTCTCATTTCTGGTTTCTTATACATGTGATATTTGTTATTGCAGCCTTGTGCGCGGGCTGAGAATTGCATATTTGATCACCGCAAGTTTCTCATTGCTTGTACAGATCATCGACACATTTTCCAACCTCAGGAAACCGTTATTCAATGCAAATTAGGAAAATGAAGAAAAGGAAGATGAGATTGGACATGAGGAAGCTGTCGAATGAAGCCTGCCGAAAAGATTTAGAGGCTGAAGACAAATGGTTAGAAAATTGTGGTGAAGATGAGGAATTCTTGAAGCGTGAAGGCAAGAGACTTCACCGAGATATGTTAAGGGTGACACCTGTATACATAGGAGGTTCGTGCTCAGAAAAGGATAAAACATATCAAGGTTGGGAATCAGTTGCCGGGCTCCAAGATGTCATCCAATGTTTGAAGGAAGTGATTATATTACCACTTTTATATCCTGAGCTATTTAATTCTCTAGGGCTTACACCTCCTCGAGGGGTTCTGTTGCATGGATATCCTGGCACTGGTAAAACCTTGGTGGTACGTGCATTGATCGGTGAATGTGCACGTGGGGACAAGCAAATTGCTTATTTTGCTCGTAAAGGAGCAGACTGTTTGGGTAAGTATGTTGGTGATGCCGAACGACAGCTAAGACTCCTTTTCCAGGTTGCTGAGAGATGCCAACCATCTATCATTTTCTTTGATGAGATTGACGGGCTGGCTCCATGTCGCTCTAAGCAGCAAGATCAGACTCACAATTCAGTTGTTTCAACCTTGCTTTCCTTATTGGATGGTCTAAAATCTCGTGGTTCAGTTGTGGTGATAGGTGCTACAAATCGTCCTGATGCCGTTGATCCAGCTTTGAGGCGACCTGGAAGATTTGATAGAGAAATCTATTTTCCACTGCCATCAGTTAAGGATAGATCAGCCATCCTCTCACTTCAAACAAAGAACTGGCCAAAACCACTATCTGGACGTGCTTTATCATGGATAGCTAATCAAACTGCTGGTTATGCTGGTGCTGATTTGCAGGCTCTTTGTACCCAGGCAGCCATGATTGGTTTGAAAAGAAACTGCCCCTTGCATGAGATTTTGGTTTCTGCTGAAAAAGGTTCTAGCAACAATAGGCAACCTTCTTTACCTGCGTTCACTGTGGAGGAAAAAGATTGGCTGGCTGCTCTTGCATGTGCTCCTCCTCCATGCTCTCAAAGGGAAGCAGGAATGGCTGCAAATGGTGTAGTCACATCCCCTCTCCCCACCCACCTTGTTCCTTGCCTTCTACAGCCACTGTCCTACATTCTTATCAGTTTTTGCTTTGATGAACGCATCTGGATTCCCCCTGCTCTTTTCAAGGCCTCAAAATCGATCAAAGATGTGATTAGTTCTGCACTACAACAGATGAACTTACCCATCAGATCATGGAAATCCTACCTTCATGAGTTAATTAAAAGGTCAGATATTGCAAAGGAGATAGAGAGAAATCTTTCTTGTTTTGGTTTGTTAAGTAGTGCATCACCTCTTGGTCCCTCCTGTACACTGGACGATGATAATGATGATGAACATGATAAGTTTACTTCTCAAGGATTACAGATTCCTCGTTCCTGTATTCATAATTTTACAAGCCCAAATGTGTCTGTTGGATTGGAAAAACGATCAGGATTTCGAGTGTTAATTGCTGGAGCTGCCAGATGCGGTCAACAACATTTAGCTGCTTGTCTGCTCCATCAGTTTTTGGGTCGTATTGAAATTCAGAAAGTTAATCTAGCAACAGTTTCTCAAGAAGGGCGTGGAGACATAATTCGCGGAATAACACAAATAATATGTATGTTTCATTTGTCTGATTAGTAGTTTTCTATTCCCCTTACACATGTGTCATTTGTTAGTGTTTTAGTGATATGTTTGCTTGCACTTGTGTTGTGGACATGCACATAGACATTACATATCAAGAGCGTATAATGGCCCTGTTGGATACCTATTGAGACATCCAATTCCACACTGCTTAATAATATCTGAAGGATTTAGTAGTTGTGTTCTTGATCCTTTGCTATTTAATTTTTGATAATCTTGGATGCTGCTCAAATATGCAGCATTTTGTCAAATATTTGAGACAGATATTTAATTATGTCCAGCGATTGATATTCCAGTTATTCTTTTGATCTGCTTGTGATGGTGGATCTTTTATACACTTTGGACTCCAGATCTGCCAAAAAGTCTCCTTAGCGCGTGGCGTCTGGGTATGCTTAGCTGAGGGATCATGGCTCTTTTTTCATGAGTATTCATGGAATGTAATTATGTTATCAAGTCTAGATTGTAATTTACTACCAATTGTTTGCACCTTGTTTCTACTTTATGCTACTGTGATATGGCCTTATAGACATCCTTTTTGTTACTCGAATGAATGAATATTCATTTTTGTTGACTCAATATGATTTCAATTTTCAACATTCTCTCCATTTGGATGGGGCATTTACCTGAACTCTTGTATCCACTTGATGAATACTTTGTTTTTATGCACAATCTATCTTTTTCTTTGTGAATTGTGCATGATAAAAGTTGCAGTTTGAACATCGCATATAGCTTTCTAAGTTCTCATGTCTAACTTCAACAGTGAAATGTGTGAGCCTGGGGCGTTGCGTTGTCTACATGCCTAGAATTGATCTCTGGGCTGTCGATGAGGATCAACAGAATGGTGAAGAGAGTACATGTCATAAAACGTTTAAATCGGCCAAAAGAGAGGATCTTGATGATGTTGCAAAACATTCTTCTCAAGCTTGGGATTGCTTTGTTGAGCAGTTGGATTCACTCAGTAGATCTTCATCCCTAATTATTCTGGTAAAATTGTGCATTAGTTATTGAATGTGTTATTGGTGTTATTATCACTGATCCTATTGTTATTTAAGTTGTTCCGATTCATTTGAAAATGATCTTGTTCAGGATTGTGGCTTTCTTCTAAAATCTCCCATTTCTTTATAAGGGTCTTCCAAAGAAGTTCAAAGATTTTCAAACATTACTTTTCTGTTGTATTATTTCCAAGTTTATTATAGTGCATCTGGAGTGTCTACTCCTGGACCCTATTGATTGTCGGCAGGTGGATGTCTTCATAGAAAACACATACATCTGTGTTTTTAGCCATTGTTAGTTACACACTCATCAGGGATGGATATTTGTTCATATTTTAAGCTTTGGTTATAGGGGAATTTGTCCAATGATTGAAGTAATTATTATAGAAAGCAAAAGAATTATTCTACTGTTTTCTAATCCTTATGCCAGTTGACAAACTGTTTACATGGAAAGAAGTGTACGTCATGCAACATCTGTGAGTGTCAGAATTCTAGTTGAAGTTATATATTATTTGGTGCACGTTTTATAGTTACTTGCCTCAACATGGATCCGGCTTGGGTTTGGTGTGGAGGGAAGAAATTGTTCTGATGATATGATGCGGTAAATCTCTAAGAGTTGAACCATAATACTTTGATGAAAGGTCAATTAATATCTCCACTGATGTGTTCTTCTGATGTTAAAGAGAAACATGTTATATTTTATGTCTTAATTATACTTGACTTAATGGGGATGTGATTAACATATTTTATGTCTTAGATTAGGACCATCGTGCCCCAGCTCTGTTAGCATTAGGGTGGCATCCTTTTCCTATTTATACGAGGAATTGTCTTATATGTTCATAGTCCTACCAATTATCATATACAATAATACAAGTGTATAATCTGTAAAAATGTTACATAATCTAAAATGATTTTTTTTATGGATGTTCTCTTTGTCTGATATATTAGAAATTTTAATTTCCTTGACTCGATAACTTTACAAGGAGATAATCCGCTCAAATGGCGCATTATACTTGATTTTTGTTGGTATGGAATATTGTTTCAAGAACGTAATGGTTCAAAAAAATCTTTGGGTTTTGGAAGACCTAGGAGAGGATTGTGGTGGGAGGAAGTGGTCCAGTGCTTTGGAAATTTGGGGTTTCTCAGCCACATTTGGCAGATATTAGACTCTATAAAGGACGTTGACTGTTGAGTGATTTGGGTGGGTTGTGTTCCACATGCTTGCTTGTCGTTATCTCACTTTTTCCTATTTTTACCGTCACCTTTTACTTTACTGTTGCATTTGGTGAGTGGAAGCTATGTTTGTTGGTATGCATTCTCTCTGGTTAATATTGTGGTATGAATGATTGTTGGCTGTCAATGTTACATTGTGTTGAATTGTCTATAGGCTACCACTTACTTCCACTTTTATTGTGAGTGATGCTCTCTCAAAACATGTTTGTTGGGCTCCTCCATTTTTTCTTCCCCCACATAGGGGAACAAGTCATGCGCTGGTATATGTAGGTCTATGCAGGATAATCTTTTAACCTGCTGTCCACAACAATGGATATGCATCTTATGATCTTCATTTCTTCCTTGCACTTGCAGGCTACTTGTGAGATGGAAAATCATGATCTTCCTGTTAGAATAAGGGAGTTCTTCATGTCCCGTGTGATGGAAAACACTGATTCAGCTTCTTCAGAATGCACAATACCTCGTTTTCCTGTGCAGGTTGATGGGAACTTTGAGTATTGCCTTATGATTAGTTCAGCAATAACAAAAATATCATGTGATATAGTTGGACAATATGTTCAGTTGATTCATAAAAGAAGTCATGAGGAACTTATTCACAAAAGAGAAGCCACAGGAGTAGGTAAAAGTAAAGACACAGACAAGATAAGCCCTACAATGGATTCAGAAAGAATATCATCCAATCATGGAGCTTCTTTGAGAGATGACCATGCTCAGGAGCTTGTGGGTGGCAATAAAAGGCAAAATCTGATTTGTAAGATTAACCAGGAGAATGCACAGCGCCAACAGGATTCTCTTTCCAGAGTCCCTTCAAATAGAATTACTAGAGGAAATTCAATGTTTATGATCGCTACCCTTGGTTATCAAATTCTGCAGTATCCTCAATTTGCTGAGCTTTGTTGGGTGACTTCAAAACTCAAAGAAGGACCCAGTGCTGATATAAGTGGTCCTTGGACTGTTTGGCCATTTAATTCCTGCATAGTTGATGCTAATAAGTCAACTGACAAAGCAGCATGTCCACTGAACCCTAGTAATGTTAAAGATAAGGAAAACCCTGGTGTTGTAAGAGGTCTTGTAGCTGTTGGCCTTCTGGCATATAGAGGTGCTTACACCTCTGTGAGAGAAGTTTCTTTTGAAGTTAGAAAAGTTTTGGAACTCCTAGTCAAGCTGATTAGTTTTAGAATTCAGAATGGGAAAGACAGGTACCGTTTTGTCCGGCTTCTGTCACAGGTGGCTTACCTAGATGACATGGTGAATAGTTGGGCATATACGTTCCAGAGGTATTGCTTCCAGATAATTACCTGGCAACATTGTTTCTATATATATATATATTAGATCACTTTTCCTCTTGTAAACTTTAGAAACCATGTGATTTCCAGGATTTTATTCATTCTTAATTTCTAACTAATTATAAATTTTCTTTTCTGCACTGATTTGGCAGTTTACAGATAGATAATCGAGGTCAGACATCAGGATCAAATGGTAGGCCTATGATTTCTGGGGAAGTGAATGAAAATAATGATGCAAATAGTTGCATGCTGCCTGCAAATGATGCATCCATGTCTAATAATTGTGACCAAAGCTGTGATGCAATCCAAGAGATGATGCAAATAAAGAGTGATGAGGATTGTGCCAAAGAGAATGGTGAATGTAGTGATCCATCAAGTTATATAATTCCAGAATCAGAGGCCCCTCGTGACATGTTACCTTCAGCCCCTTTACTTGTTTCATGCCCTGATTCTTCTAATACTTTGTTAAGAGGAGAAGAAACTTGCAGATCAGAAAACCCTGGCCTTTGCTCTTCCCCTTGCAAAGGGCTAGAACTTCCAGAGGGACAAACTGGTTTGCCAATGACTGAAGATACTCCCTTTGTGGCTGATTTGCATAATGTGGAGCAGACTGTGTCTCCCAATCGTGGTTCCATGGGTGCCAGAGAGCTCTGTGATGGTTTGGGAGCTGTTAATTCTTCCACCTCTGACAGGTTGGCTATGAATGAGCAGGTTGGAGATACCAAGTCTGAGTATAAAAGAAATGGCAATTCATTGTCCTTCTCGGAGACGTTATGTCTCTTTTCTGTTTGTTCTGATTGTCTGCAATCTGTCCATGTTTTGACACAAGAAATTCTTATCCGTTACTTGAAATCAAGTGGCCATTCACCAACAGTTGATGATGTTCATGAGATTGTTACAACATGCTCTCTGAACCTTGTAGCTGTAATAAGAAAACATTTCTTTTCTCAAAGTTGCTGCAAAGCTGAAGGAAGCTGCATCAGAGGACAAGGATCTCTAACTGAAGATTGTGTTTCCCAAGATGTTGACGATACCCAACTGAAGAAAATATCAGAGAGCCCCAGCCAATTTGAACATATAAAATTCTTTCCGAATGAATGTGGTCAGCATCAAAGAGACAAAGAAGTTTCCTTAACAAGGGAGAAGGGTTGTGACAACTCTCCTGTCAGGCCAGAATTGGAATTCTTATTCAAAGATGGGATTTTACTGCCTTCAAATCCTCAAGAAGATGTTGTACTTCATTGCAGTTTTAAGAGGTTAAGCATTCAGACAATAATTGAGATACTATCATCAACCAAAGAGCCTTGTGTATGATGTGATACGATGAAAGTTGCCTTGTTAAGGTGAAGAACATGACACAGATTTTTGATTTTGGAGTGAGGTCAGAGAACTTGATGTAAAGTTCACTTGTAACCTTTGGGGCCTTCTAAGTTGGTGTATCTACCTGATTTACAGCAGAAACAATTGTCGTTATTTATATTTTTCCTTTTTTATTCTATTTCAGCTGAGCAATTCAGCAAATTTTGGAGCTCCTCCAGTGGGAGCTGATATCATCCCTTGTAAGTATATATTTGATGATATTGACATTTCTGCTAGAATTATGATTATGTATACTTTTTGGCTCCAAAATATCTCGTCATCGTTGAACTCTATTTAGCCTGAAACCTTTTATGCTAGAACAATTGTTCAATCTTCAATGTTGCACCTTCTGCTAATATTATTTATGAGTTCCACTTTGATGTTGAAATGTGCTGCATGATTAAGCATGTCTAATGGTGCTTCAATACTATTTGGATTGCTGTTAATCATTGCAGTGTATAGAGTCTTTGGTCATGCAGAGGTTCTGGGATAAATTGCTCTTCACAAAGATGGCCGTTGTATGGAATGGGAAGAAAACTATCTGAAGTACGTTTGAATGGCTGCTGGTGCTAGTATTGGAAGCATATCCAAATTTTGACTATCTTCTTGGGCTTTCCATGTCCTGTTTGTCAACTGTTGTTAGTCAAAGAGGATTGCAGGATCAAGGATTTTAGATGTGTGCCATCATATGTTTTTAGACACTGCGTGCTGCAATGTGTATTTTAGATATTCTGTGCCATCTAGAAATTGACATTACGTAATGTGACGCATAACATGCATGCAAAAAAACCCATTATGTGTAATGTGTTTTTTTAAACAGCTGTTAACTTTAGGGTATTTATACTCCTATTTATAGTAAGTTTATTTTTATAGGCATATCTGCATTAGTCATTGTTTTAACACGCGAAGAATTTCTTTCAAAATCTTGTCTTTTTGAAGAAAAAGATTAAATTTGATGTTTGTCTATTTTGCGGGCGTGCCAGTCTGTTAAAACAGACAATTTCGTTTATCAGGCGATTTGGGCATCGTGTACTGGACCTTTCCCCGTCGATGATTCGACGTTTTATTTACATCGAGAAGAACTCGAATACCTTTGATACATGGCTAGACCTTTGCGATTGTTGAAACATATTATGGGCGAGAGAGGCACCATTCACCATGAATTCATCCTCCACGTGGAATATGGCCATCTCGTCGATGTATTTATCCACGTTGGGGACTGTTTTAGAAACATTTGTCAAAACAGGACAACTTTATCATGTTTTCCCATTTTTAGGACCGTTTCACAAGATCCCCCTTATAATGGGGACTGATTGGCCTCATTCTTCATGAATTGAGGATTGATTTGTCATTCCCTCATTTCTAGGGGCTAATTTGCAATTTCACCCCAAACATGTGGACTGGTTTGTCATTCCCCGCATTTCTAGGGACTGATTTATAATTTCATCCCAAAAATGGGGACTGATTCATCCTTCCCTGTGTTTCTAGGGACTGATCGGCAATTTTGCCCCAAAATAGGGACTGGTTTTGCAAAATCCCCCTTTAAACATGGGCTGATTCACAATTTTTCCATATTTTTGGGGACTGATTTACAAAATTTCCCTCAAAATGAGGACTGGTTTGTCAAATCTCCCTTAAAATGGGACTGATGTATGAGTTTCCCCTTTATTTAGGGACTGATTCGCAAAAAACCCTTATCTTAGGACTGATTTATAAATTTTTGGTCATGTGAGGGTTATTTTGTAATTTTTCTTGAGCACATGGGTGACTTTATGAAATTTTCTCATATTCTTACCCCGCAGGGCATCATTTCAGAATTTTCAGAGATGACTTTGATGTCTCTTTCACGTAGGGGGTGTTGGATTCAAAAGGTTTCCTTGTTTTGTCCATTTACAAATACATAGAAGATAATACTTTTCTGCAATTTTTCTGGCAGAAACCATGTTTTAGACCACGTACAGAAATTCCATGCATTGCTTCCATTTTCTTCCTGCCATAAAATGGTCCCTTGGGTCCACTTTCTAAACCCATTGAGACTGGTTTACAATGATCACATATCAAATATGGACTGCCTTAACCAGAATAAGACACTTGACAACTTTCCAGACTTCTGCCTTGCGTGAAAGGCAGTACAGCAGCTTGGACAGAGCAAAGAAGGAAGGTCAGCACAGCAGCTTCAAAGCGCAACAAGAGGCCTTGGCGATTTCTGGAGACTTTCCTGGACTTGGTTTCAGATCTCTCTCTTTTTCTTGGAGCGTGGGTCCCCTTTTATAGGGGTTGAGCAAGGGTGGATCAGGGAATCAAAACTCGGCCAACTCGGGATCGGATCGCCCGAGTTGGCTCGGTTTGGCCCCTCCGATCCGAGCCGGGGTAACCTGTCCGGTCCCCTGCGCTCGGATCGGTCGGGCTCGCTGGGCTGGCGGGATCGCCGAGCCCGGGCCGGTCCGCCGCGGATCGGCCCGGACCGGGGCGATCCGCGGCCCAACGGCTAGTTCAGAACTAGCCGTTTTCTAGCCGTTGGGGACTGTTCCCCAACGGCCAGAAACAGCTCTTTGGAGCCTTTGGAGGCCTTGGGGGTCTATATAAACCCCCAAAGGCCCCCATATGTTCTAAACTCAAGTTTTGAGTTCTCCTCCCCTCCTCTCAATATTTTGGGCATTCTCTCTCTCTCTCGGGCGCTATTTTGCACTATTTGGGAGGCGATCTCATCTTTCACACTCTTGGGATTCTTGTTCGACTATTCGGGCTCTCTCACACACACTCTTGGCCCGAACTCTTGGCTGCGATTCATCTCCCTCTCTCTCATCCGCAAAAAAAAATTATTTATTTTCTGTTTTATTATTATTTAACTTCTTTTTTTTGTGTTGTAAGTGATGGCCGCCGAAGGTGGTGCTGCTCCGGCTCCCCATTCTTCAAGCAACCCTCCTAGCACCGATCCCGCTTGGGCTCATGGTATCGTTGTGGACATGGCTCGAAGGAAGGTCCAATGTAAATATTGTGACCGGGTCTTATCGGGCGGCATATTTCGTTTGAAACAACATCTAGCGGGAATTAAAGGTGAGGTGACACCATGCTCGAGAGTTTCTGCTGAAGTTCGAATGCAATTTTGCCAATATATGAAGGAGAAAGAGACATCCAAAGCAAACACTAGTAGAAGACGGCAACAAATCCGGGAAGATTTATCTGCCCCTCCTCGAAGGTCCGTAGATTTACCAAGAGGGAGACAATTCTTTGATCTTGATCAAGATGAAGAAGGTTAGTAATTAGTTAACTTACTTTTGAAACATTTATTTTAGTTTAAGGCTTTAAGCACCCTCCGACCCTCATTCTATTTCTATCTCATATTATAGAACAATTTCGTCGGGCATCGGAAGCAAGTCGAAGGTCTAATGCGGAAGAGGACTATCTCCGACGTACCGGTCGTCACGTAGGTCAAGGTAGTGGCCATGGGGGTAGCGGACAAGGGAGTTCAAGTGCTGGAATGAGTTCAAATATACCTGAGGTTCCAGTGGATATCCCTAGAGACGGAGATCCTAGAGTGGGACCAATAGACCCATTTCTCACCAGGCGAAGGGAGAAGCAACCATCCATTTCTGCAGCATTCAAGAATTTGAAAATATGCAAGGAGAAGATAGGGAGAGCGACGTCAAGATGGTTCTTCTTCAACAGCATACCGGCTAATGCAGCAAAAGGACCATATTATGAGTCCATGATAGAGACTATTGGTGAAGTGGGCAAAGGGGTGGAAGGCCCTACTTCATATGAAATCTACAACAAATACTTGGATATGGAGGTTGAAGATATGAAGGCATATGTTTCCACATTTGAACGAATATGGGATGAATATGGTTGCACGTTATGTGCGATGGATGGACAGGTATGTACAAGTGTTTGGCTAGTTAACTGTTATTCATTATTCATTAATAAGACATAGGTTTTAATTTTTCATATGGAATTGTGCAGGCATTACACGAAGAAGTATGATAAACTCCTTAATCTACTGCAAAGCAGGGACTGTTTTTTGGAAGTCGGTAGACGCTTCTGGCAAGGTGAAGAATGCGGACTACCTATTTCAGTTGATGGATGAGATGGTGCAGGAGATTGGAGAGAAAAGAATTGTCCAAGTGGTAACCGACAATGCAGCGGCTTTCAAGTTGGCGGGCCAAAAACTAATGGAGAAAAGGGAACACTTGTATTGGGTTCCTTGCTCCGCGCACTGCATTGACTTAATGCTAGAAGACATTTGTGAAGATCCAATGGTGGAAAATGTGGTCAACAATGCAAGGTTCGTAACCACTTTCATCTACAACCACAACAACATATTGGACATCATGAGGACGCATACACATGGACGGGAGTTGCTTCGGCCAGCACCTACAAGGTTTGCATCCCAATATTGCATTGGATAGCATAAATGGGCAACGTAGCAACCTTATTAGGATGGTAGCATCGGAAGAGTGGGAAAACTATATGTCCGACATGCTCCTACACGGGTGAGGGAGAATGGAAAGAAGGTGACCAACATTATCCAATCAAAGCCATTTTGGAAGGGGGTCCAAAATGTGTTGAATGTAGTAGAACCGCTTGTTCGAGTGTTAAGGGCGGTAGATGGGGAGAGGAGATCCGAGATGGGTTACTTGTACGAGGCTATGATCGAGCAAAGGAGCTTATCCAAATGAACAACAAACACGTATGCCAAGTGGTGGGAAATCGTAGATCGACGATGGGAGCACACATTGATCATGATCTTCATGCTGCAGGTAAGCATAACACTTCAACTCTTGTGAATTGTGATTACATATTATTTACAACTCATGTTTTAACATTTATCTTCTACATGTAGGGCATTTCTTCAACCCCCAATACATGTATAGGACTGATGGGAGGAGGGAGAACTATGACAATTCCTCCGAAGTGTTGATTGGGGCCAAAAATGTAATCAAACGGATGCTAGACAATGAGGATAGGGCAATCATAGCATGCAAACAAATGCATGATTATAGACTTCAACTCTACCACTTTGGTACTAGCACGGCACAACGAGCTGCTCAGATTTTGAGTCCAGGTTAGAAGTTACTCATCATATTTATTTGCATGTACAATGAGTTGGTTCTATTTTTTACACATTATACATGCTTCATTTACAGCGGATTGGTGGTGGATCATGGAAGAACTTATGGATATGAAGACTTGGCCTATGTAGCTATTCGGGTTTTAAGCCAAACAACGTCTGCCACAGGGGTGAGAGAAACTTGAGCACATTTGACTTGATCCACACAAAACAAGAAAACCGGTTGAAGTCTGCACGTCTTGAGAAGTTGGTATTTTGCCACTACAACATGAGATTGAAGCTTAAAAACCTCCAATTAATCAAGCAAGTTCAAGATAGAGAGAGATATAGATCCTCGGGGCAACAACAAGCTGAAGCAACTCCATCGGAGACAATAGATATAGAAGAAGTTTTGAGGAGGAACATCCACTACATGCATGGGTAAATGCAAGCACTTCGGTTCAACCAGAGTTCGACCCGCATGATCGTGCATGGGCTGAAGGTAAATGACATTTACAATGTACATGCATCATTTATAAATTATTTATTTCTCATTTAAACATGTTTATGTCTCATTTAGGTGAGCTTGATGATGTG
This sequence comes from Colocasia esculenta, assembly GCA_014218235.1. NCBI lineage: Eukaryota > Viridiplantae > Streptophyta > Magnoliopsida > Alismatales > Araceae > Colocasia > Colocasia esculenta. The sequence goes on along the minus strand of CM024764.1, from coordinate 97,743,252 downwards.
CCTTTGCTTCCGGAGTTCGAAACTCCCCCAGCCCCTAAACGCCAAAAGAAGACAGTGGGTGCAAGAGGAAGGAGCACGAAACATGGCATTAGCATTGCAGACTTGGACACGATCGAGGAAGATAGATGATGAAACACCGGAGCCAAGCGATAATGTTCAATACCAAACTTCTAATGACTCGACATCGAAGACAAGTACTCCTAGTGAGGGATCCGATCATGGAGGAGATGTCCTAGTTGTCAGCAGTGTACCGCCACCGGCACCGCCACCCGACCCTATTGTATTCACCGAGAGGAAGACTTCACCCATGCTACTCAAGATCAACATCATGGGAGTAGGGAAGGGAGGGAAGCACAAACTCAAGTCAAAAATATGCACGAAAGGGGAAGAAAGTGGCATCTCAATTGCAAGGGCAAGGGCAAGGGCAAGGCCAAGGAGCATCCGAAGATTCGGGATACAATCCCAACTTCATTCCGCATAGACGGAATGGTTAATGAAGAAGAAGAAGATGCAAGAGGAGTGGGAGCGTCAAGAAAAGCTACGGATGGAGTTTGAGACCATGGAGCAAGCGTCAGATACATCATCTTATGCTTCCACTGAAGGATATTACCAAGCAGGGAGGCTACTTGGGATATCCTCAATACCCGGATGCATCATATTACACCGGAGGTGGAGCATATGCACAATCCATTGAGTCCGATTCACATTCACATGACTCATATGAGTCATATGGCTCATATCAAGTGCCTGAAATACCGGGCTACACACCTATCACTATCATATATGCGAACACGGATGCCTATAGTCAATATTTGACTCAATATGAGGCATATTACCAACATTATATGTCTTGGACAGATTATGTAAACCTTATGTCCACACAATATAATGTACGATTCCAATAAATACATTTTTTTCATGTATTTCAGTTCATAAATACAATGTTCATATATTTCCTATTTTTTCATATTTTTTCTATTTTTTTTTCAATTTTTTTAAGGGGGGCGATCCACCCCCCTTTTGCTTGGCCAGACCCGGTCGGGCTCGGCCCGGATCGGCCGAGCCGGGCTCGGGATCGCCGGGTCGGATCGGTTTTGGGCCGACCGATCCGATCCCGATCCCCGAGATTTTGAACCTTGGGTGGATATCCCACCGGAGTTTTGTCCCATCGGAGACGAAGCCCATCGGAGTCGGAGCCCACCGAGACGGAGCCCATCGGTATGCATTTATTTCTGTCATACATATATATATATTTTTTTGAAACAGAGCACCGGTGGAGTCCCACCGGGGATGCGGGACCCACAAGGCATCGGTGGGACTCCCACCGGGCACACAACCCCGGTGGGGTTCACACAGGGCCCGCGGCACCGGTGGGGGCCCCACCGGGTGCGCGCGACCCCGGTGGAGTCCCACCGAGTGCGCAGCACCGGTGGGGCCCCCATCGGGTGCGCGCGGCCCCGATGGGACCTCCACCGGGTGCGCAGCACCGGTGGTGTCCCCACCGGGTGCACGCGGCCCCTGGTGGGGTCTCCACCGAGCGCGCAGCCCCGGTGGGGGTCCCACCGGGTGTGTCAGCCCTGGCGCGGCTCCGATGGGGCCTCCACCGGTGTCGATACCCCGTAAAACCCGATGGGAGTCCCATCGGGGCATCTCAGCGGGAGATTTCTTTATAAATTCCTGACCACGTGTCATTTCATCACGTGGGGCTTTCTTCTTCGTCGTGTGAGGAGGTGGATTTTGGCCACGTCATTTTCGATTGTGACATGGGTATTTGACCGGACCCCCACACACTTAAAAAAATGAACGCCACGTAGGGCGCCTTCCACCGGGATATCTCGGGCCATTAAATTTCGTTCGCCCGGCATTGGCTCTGATTCCGGACACGCCGGCAACGTGGGATTGACTGATTTCTGTTTTGGGTCAACCCCGAGGACTTTTTCTCTGACATTCTGGGATATACAGAAATATTTCTTTTTCTACATTAATTTATTCCGAAAATCCAGAATAAATGATTTCGTTTCATTTATTCATCCTGAAAATTCTGAATAAATAGTTTCAAGGGTTATCCTTTACCCGGGATCCCGGATAAATATTTTCCCTTTCGTGCACTTGTTCCCGACATTTGAAACAAGTGTTTTCTAATGCAAATAAAGTCCTCAGGGGTATTTTATTCCGAAAATACTGGGGGGGGGGGGGGTTATAAGGTTTCAGCCCCAATTTAATGCGGAACGGCCCTGTTCACAATTCAAAGATGTGCAGAAAAGATTTTCTATTTTCTGCTGTTTATTTATTCCGAAAATCCAGAATAAATAACTTCTTTTCTTTCTTTCATTCATTCTGAAAAATTCTGAATAAATGGGTTTGAGGATTACTTTTATCCGGAACCCCAGACCAATATTTTCCTTCTCATACACTTGCTCTATATATTTAAAACTAGTGTTTGAGGCATTCGAACAAATTTTTTCATTCAACAGTCATGTAACAAGGTTATGTGTGCACCCCCCCCCCCCCCCCCCAAAAGTGTCCACATCCACACATCTATACATCAAAAGCACACCAAGGTGGTGTAAAATAATCTAATCTCCCCAGGAACCAAAAGAGGAAATTAGATGAATCTACGTTGGACAGAGACCGCCCACTCCTTCACCCTACCCAAAACAAAATGAAATAGTGCTTCCTCCAAGCAGAACTCCCTTCTGAAGATACAGTGGTTATGCTCCCTCACACCGCCCATAAGGTGGCATGAAGGATGAGCCACCAAACCATCATGTCCGACTTGAGGAGCCAATGCCTATACCAATCCTGAAGCAAAGAAGCAACATCACCCCGCAAGGTGATAGAGCGTTCGGTCCTCCAAACAATCTCTTGCCAAAGCACCTGAGAGTAAGGGCGTCTACAAAAAGGTGATCCAAATACGACTCCTCGACGCCTCAAGGACAGTAGATAGGGCTCACACAAGGCAAAAAATGGACCAATCTGTCCCTAGTGGGAAGCCTCCCATGAGCAATCTTCCAAGTCAAAATATTAGCCTTGAGAGGACTGGGCGGCCTCCATATTTTCTGGAAAAAGGCAAACCACACGCCCCCATCCGTGCAAACCTCATCGGCTGATTTGAGAGAGAAATTTCCTTCCTTCCCCAATCTCCAGACCTAAACATCATCCCTATCCTGCAGATGAAAAGCTAGTATCAAACTCAACAAACTCTATAACTGCTCCAACTCCTCATGAAAGATGTGACGTCTAAAAGTCGGGGCCTCGGCACCACTAGCGATTTGCTGGTCAAAAGTTTGAGCCACGGAGCGAGTGGAGACACCGAGATAGCAAAAAGGCTGGGAAATAAGGATTCTAAAGTGAAGTCGCCACACCACTTGTCTTTCCATAAGAGACACTTATGTCCATTGCCCAACTTCACTCGGATCCCTGAAGTAATAAGATCTTCGTTGGTGGAGATACCCTACCAAAGAGGGGAGGTCTTGTGTCGAGGAGGGGGTCTATGTCTCAGACGCTGGAAGAAGAAAAATATCAGTGTCTAATGACATCAAACCATAACCCTGCTTCCCCAATTCCCAGCCTCCAAAATCACTTGCCCAAAAGAGCTAAATTGAAATTACTGAGACCCCCTTGCTTTTTCAGGAGGGTAATTCTCTCCTAAGAAATATTGTGCCATTCTCTACATCTATCGCTAGACCCATGCCAAAAGAATCTATTCTGAATAGAATGGAGTTTCCTAGCCACAGAGCTAGGAATGCGGAGCATGGAAAGAAAGTAGGTGGGAAGATTGTCCAAAATTGAGCTACATAAAGTGAAGCGCGCCCAATAAGATAACAATCTCGCCTTTCATCCTGTAAGCCTAGACTCATATATCTGAATAATGGGTCACTAATCAACACTACAAAGGACCCTAGGGGAAAGAGGGAGACTTAGGTAAGAGATAGAGAACTCTTTAATGGTACAACCCAAACCAAGATGCTTTTAAAGAAGTTAACATTCAGACTAGTGACCTCCTGAAGAAGCTCCAACAAAAGCCTCGCCATAGCATGGGATTGGCCCCCATCCTCTAAAAGTAAAATAGTGTCATCAATATACTAAAGATGAGAGATCGAGAGACCATCCCTACTCACCAAAAACCCTTGATCAGAGTCATCAGACCAAGCACCTCAGCCTTATGCCACACTTTATTGACAACACTCGCCACCAACACAAAAAGAAGGGGGGAGAGAGGGTCCTCTTAGCAAAGACCCCTACTGCCATGGAACCAAGGCAACAATTTCCCATTGATAAGGACCGCAAAGGAAGCTAAATTGACACAAGTTCTATCTCAATCAATCCATCTGTCCCAACCCCATACTTTGCGGGACATCAAATGGACAATGCCAGCTGACCCTGTTGTAGGCCTTTTCAGAGTCTAGCTTTAGGGGCACTTACTTCTTCCTCTGTTGTTTAAAAACATAGATACACTCCTGCGTCACTAAAAAATTGTTAATAATATATCTCCCTCTGATGAAAGCTCTCTGGAAATGAATCAATGATTGTCCAACTTATCCATCACCGAAATCAGTCTCCCTGCTAATACCTTGGTGATGATCTTGCCACGAGCCATTGAGCAATACCCGACGCCAACTCCCCTCCAAAAAAAGTTGATAGGCCGAAAGTCCTTGAATTCTTGAGCCCTACCCTTCTTAGAGATAAGCACCAACAAGGTCTTATTGATGCCCCCCCCCCCCCCCCCCCCCGCTCTTGCTTCTTGAAATTCCTTCAAAGTAAAAATGAGGTACTCTTGATACCTTAACAACTCTAGTAGAACAATAAGGGGAAGCCATCGGGACTTGAGACCCTGTCACTTGCTAAAGAGAACACGGCCTGGTGGATCTCCATAAAGAAGGGGAGAGAGATAGGCTCCCTCTCTACAGGAGAGAGACAGGGGAGAAGGTTGGCAACGAATCTCCCCTCATAAGAAGCTTCCTCCGAGAACAAGGAGGAATAGAAGACTCTCGCTTGATCTCTAATATCTATCTGAGTAGAGAAGCAATGGTCCCCCACCATGACGGCAGAAATGGAGTTAACCCTTCTCCCTGAAGCAATCTATTAGAAGTAGATAGTGTTCCTGCCCCCCTCTTTAATCCACCTATCCTTAGATTTCTGTCTCTAATAAATTTTCTCCTTGGCCAACGCCTCATCAAATTAACCTCTCAAGGAGTCCTTACTGCTTTGTCTTCCTCATCCATAAGACTTGCTTCCTCCAAGCTATCCAATGCTGCAAGGTGTTGAATAATCTTATCCTTGGCCACCCTATTAGGGAGGGTTTTACCTGCCCCCTAGGATTGGACACAGTGGATAGTATGCTTCAGCTTCTACACAAGAGTGCCCATAGCTGAGGAATTGGTAATCGGGCTCCTCCAAACCCATGAGATTGTCCCCAAGAAATCAGGCTCTGTGAGTCAGACCTGCTCAAACCTAAAGCCCCAAGAGACCTGCCATTCTTCCTTAAAGTCTTCAATAAGATGGGCTTGTGGTTAGAAGTAGTTCTCGCCAATTCCATCACCTGAGCCTGTGGGAAATGATCCTCCCAATCAATGGAGACCAAGTACCAATCCATTGCAGGGAAAGTGTTGGTGGCTGGCATTGCTGAAAGCGTGCCTCCTTTTGGTTGCTTGAACTCAAGTTGTTGGTATCAAGTTAGTTTTCCTACCAGGTAGCAGGTCCCAACCATGTGGTACTACACACTTTTGGAAAGAAAAAGGGCTCTGCAACTTCTGAACGACCCTATCTTATTCAATGTTAGCTGGCCAATTGTTGAAACTAACCTATTGACTGACTGGTTATGTATTTGAAAGACTAGATTAGATACAACTGAAACAAATGTTAGGCTTATAGAGGTTGCAGTCCAATTGCATAACATACCAGGTGGAATGGTAGAAGAGACATGTAGGGGCGTCAAGAATCGAAATTTGTCAGATTAACAAACCCTTAGAAATGCAAAAAAGCCTTAGACTATGTGAAAACTAATCTCAGACAATTAAAAACCCAAAATGTTCAAGAAAGGATCAAGGAAAATCAGTTGGTCCTCTATCATGACTAGATCAATTGTATTGATACTACTTAAATTTCTTCTTCTTCTTCTTCTTCCATTTTTGGTTTGGCAGCACTTTTACAGTTTTCCTTTTGTTTAGTTTGGGCTGAATGGATGTCATTGGTTGAAACCTGACCTGTTTCAACATGCATGACATGGAAATCATAAGACAAGGAAACTGCAATGGAACTAATTAAACTCGGTTGCTTCTTAAACTGGAGATCTTATTACCCTAACAATGTCATTCCCAGTTTTATAGAAATTCTGTTATTCTTTCTTTCTTTCTTTCATCATCATCAGAGCCTTATCGCATTATTTGGGGTCAATTATTGTTTCTTTGGTGTTTTAACACGCGACACGCGAAATATTCTTTCAAATCTTTTATCTTTTATAAGAAAAAGATAAATTGTTGATATTTGTCTATTTTGCAGGCGTGCCAGTCTGTTAGAACAAACAAATTTCATTCATGTATCAGGCGATCTGGGTGTCGTGTACTGGACCACTCCCCGTCGATGATTCGACGTTTCATTTACATCGAGGAGAACTCGAACCCCTTGATACATGGCTAGACCTGGTTATTGAGAACATATTATGAGCGAAAAAAGACCCCATTCACGTTGGGTTCATCTTTCCATGTGGAATTATGGCTATTTCGTCAAGTATCTATCCACATTGGGGGCTGTTTTAGAAACATTTGTCAAAACGGGGACATATTTATCTGTTTTCCCATTTTAGGACTTTCATAGAGATGCCCCTTATAATGGGGACTGATTAGCCTCATTCTTCATGAATTGAGGACTGATTTGTGAAGCATCCCCAAAAATGTGGACTGGTTCACCATTCCCCTCATTTCTAGGGACTGATTTGCAATTTCACCCAAAAAATGTAGACTGATTCACCATTCCCCTCATTTCTAGGGACTGATTTGCAATTTCACCCCAAAAATGTGGACTGATTCATCATTCCCCGCATTTCTAGGGTCTGATTTGCAATTTCACCCTAAAAATGTGGACTGATTCATCTTTCCCGCATTTCTAGGGACTGATTTGCAATTTTGACCACATGAGTTTATTTTGCAATTTTTCTGATGGGTAGGGGTCATTTATATTTTTTTCTTGACCCCTACCCTTTAGGACATTATTCCTGATTTTTCAAGAATATTCTAACATTTATCCACATGTAGACATTGTCCAATTTGAGATGATCACATGTTTTGGTCATTTGTATAAATAAGAAGGATTCAGGGGTTTTTTTGTAATTTTTCTGTGCAAAAAAAATAATAATGTTGTATCCAACATATATCAAGTGTATCATTCATCTTTTTTTTTGGTCCATATAGTCATTTTTCTTGACTTATAAGGACTTGTTACAAAATAGTCACATGGCTAGACTTGCCTTGTACACACAAGGCAAGTTTCCAAAATTCAAAACAGGAAACACAACAACAGAGGGAGGAGGGGGCGACCTCCTCTTCTCCCTTCTCTCTCTTCTCTCTCTCTTCTCTTTGGAGCTTCTTGCTGGGCACTTCTTCCAGAACTTGGAGCTTCTCACTTCTCTTGGACTTCTCACTTCGTGTCTTGGGCTTGGAGCATTGGGTCCCCTTTTATAGGGGTTGAGCAAAGGGGGTGGATATACCACTGGAAGGTGCCGCCACCGGGGTAAGCATTATTTCATGCCTTTTCCCCTCCCCTATTTTTCTGTTTTGGAAGGGAGCAGGGGGCGCGCCCCGAAGGGGACCCCCGATGGTGTACACCACCGGGAAGCCCACCCGGTGGTGCACACCACCGGTGGGCTCCCCCTGGTGGGGCCCACCACAAGGTTAGGCCGGTGTGTGCACACCAGCCCCACAGGGTTGGCCCATGCGTAGGCGCGCGCGCGTACAGTGCGCGCGCACAGTGTGCACGCGCGCGCGTACAGTGCGTGCGCGGCGTGCAGTGTGCGCCCAGACAGTGGTGGGGCCCAACGACCACTTTCTCCCGGTGGGGTATACCACCGGTCAGTGGGGCCCACTCGGGTTTTCCCTTCGGTGGCACCACGGTGGTATGCATGGCTGGTGGTGTATACCACCGGATAGTGGGGCCCAGTTGGGTTTTCCCTCCGGTGGTGTACACACCGGTGATATGCATGGCCGGTGGTGTATACCACCGGACAGTGGGGCCCACTTGGGTTCTCCCACCGGTGGTATGCATGGCCGGTGGTGTATACCACCGGACAGTGGGGCCCACTTGGGTTTTCCCTTCGGTGGTGTACACCACCGGTGGTATGCATGGCCGGTGGTGTATACCACCGGACAGTGGCCCACTTGGGTTCTCCCACCGGTGGTGTACACCACCAGTGGTATGCATGGCCGGTGGTGTATACCACCGGACAGTGGGGCCCACTTGGGCTTCTCCCACCGGTGGTGTACACCACCGATGGTGCGTTTTGCTGGCCGGTGGTGTACACCACCGGGCTACCTCACCGGTGGTGGTCTTTTTTTTCATTTTCTCCTATAAATAACGCACGTGGGCCATTGGCTTTTGCCACGTGATTTGTTCTAAGGAGATTCTTTCTTGGCTTTGTCGGTTTGTGCGGGAGAATTACGTCATTTTCACGCCGCTTTTTCTACGGACATGGGTATTGGACGTAACTTTTGCACATATGACATGTCACGCGCACGTAGGATGACTTCCGCCTGGACATTCCGGGGCATTAAAATTGTCATTCCGGTGTGGATTCTATCCCGGAACGCCATGAAATGACTGATTTTTGTCGTAGCCATGTCTGGGGGATATTCCTCCGACATTTTGGGACATACAGAAATATTTCTTTTTCTGTATTAATTTATTCCGAAAATTCAAAATAAATGATTTTATTTCATTTATTAATTCTGAAAATTCTGAATAAATAGCCTCGGGGGTTATCTTCCGCCGGACCCGGCTAAATATTTTTTTTTTCGTTTACTTGTTCCAAACAGTTAGAACAAGTGTAATAAAATTCTTGGGGGGGGGGATTTTATTCCGGAAATGCCGGGATTTACATGATTTCCACTCCGTTTCATCTTGGAGGGACCACTTTCAGCTCTTTCAAAATCTCACAGAATAGATATTTTTTTCTTTATCTATTTCTGCAATTTAACCTGAAAAGTCAGAACAAATGCTTTCTTTTTCATTTATTTGTCCCAAAAATTCAGATTAAAGGATCGGGGAGTTATTGGTATCCGGAAACCGAATAAACACTTTTTCCCCCTTATATACTTGTTCTAAAAAGATCGAAACAAGTATTTCCATTGGGAAAATTGTGATGAACGATTTTTGGGTTCAACATTGGTCATGCAAATAAATTGATTCTACACAATTGGCTTCTCTTTGGTTACATGCATTAATATCAGAAAATTTTCAAAGCCATGCATATTAGTGATATTGGCAGTGACTATTGTCATGTCTGTGGCATTGCGTTGATTCAGCATCATGTAAATGGAGATAGAACTAAATGTATATATGGAATAATAAAGTCCTCAGAACTTCGTAAAGATTTAATTTTCCAAAACTTGCTTCCGTTTGGCCTTGTCCATTTGGAATGCTACTATTTTTGAAAAGCTATATCAGTACTAACTTGAGCGTGGCACTGAGCATGACACTTTTTTCTTGCTTTTTAGGTGCAATGACTTTTCTTGTCTATTGAATTGTGAATGATTCAGCACCTTGCCAACAAACTGCAAATAGAAATGGAACCTTAGATGTTTATATGAATGGCTTGGGAAAACTGTAAATCTTTACCTTATAGTTTATGTATGGTGTTATTTTGGTTTCTCGATATGTTATATTAGTTCCCCACATTCTCTGCTTGAAGTAGTAATGTAGTTCTATTGTACTAGTCTCTGCATTAAAAAGATTGGTGGTCCAATCCAGTTGGGGGGGGGTGCTGTTATTCATGTTTTTTGAAGATGAACTTGGCCAAGGTAATTTAGTTTCATATTGGGGTATATATGAGTTACTATATACCTATACCAGTTCTGGGTCTCACTGTTTTCAAACTTGACTTCAGTTTAGTCACAAATACAATTAAATATATTGCCGAATTATGCTTACATGGTTGGTAGGCGGACTCTTTGCATGGGAGGAAGAGTGCAGTGCTAATCATCTGTATGTTGCCTTGTGTATGTTCAAGCCAGTAAGCTTGTTCTATCAATAATTTTGTCTTGCACTTTAAAAGAAAACTGTTAATCTTCTCATTAGCTTCTGCAAATTGACATAATATTTCAATTGCAAAAAAGGATAGTTAGAAATGCAATTATTAACCTTTTGTCTTGCTCTTGTTGATTTTGTATTGGCTAGAGTTAAGAAATGGGCGATCACTCTTTCTAATGTGAATTCCATTGTATCTCCTCTTTTGGTTGTTTGGGACGTTAATTGATTCACACTCTCTTGGTGTGTGCGCTTTGTTATATAGGTGTTTTGGGGGGTTGCTCTTTTGTGGGTTTTAACCCACCTATACATGATCCCTTTCTTTTAATATATTCGTGGTACTACCCGCTTTCCAAAAAAAAAAACCTTCATGTTTTATAGTCAAAATTGCATTTTTCGCCCCTTGTGTGATATTGAAATATTGTGAAAGTTTGCTGTCAATAGCTGTTTATGTCTAAAACAGACTTATCTATATTACCAAAATATCTGTACACCTTCCAGAAAAAAAAATGTTACAATATCTGCAAAGATCAAACCTGGACCACACGAATATTGACATTTTTTGTTATTCTCACTTTTAGCCTGACAAGATTACATAGACAATTTTTGTCTAGCACATTGTTTTTCGCATCCAAACTCTTGAGAGGAGTATATGTGCAAAAACAAAGTTTCTTCTGAATTTATACTGACTTTGGTGCCGAATTCTGTCTCTTGGGGAAAGGGGGTGAAAATTCTACAGGAAAGACTACAAAAAAATAGAAAGCATCTCCAGCCATATGCTTCCCAATCCAGGGGAATAACTAAGTTACAACTGTCAGCATTTGAAAGAGAATTCACCATTATAGCTCTCTTTGGGGTTAGCATTATCCGTATCTGTCTCTTCCTCTGGTGTAGCTATCTCCTTAACATGCTTTAACTGCACTGACGTGCCATCCAGCTCAGGTGACGTAGTTCCGTGGTCATCAGAGAGGGAAGTACCAACTGTTAGAAGAGAGGAGTTGCAGGAAGATTGATTTCAGTTGGGTACGCGGCTGATAGCCTTGTAGATGGACTTGCTGAATCAGATAGCTTTCTGGTGGTTTTCTGCTTCGCTGTTTTGTGCCAATTTTTCAGCCCCCTGGCAACACCTTCTGTGAAAACTGCTGTGTTCATAGAGGAGCCCATCTGTTGCAATCAAATTTCATTCTTTATTAATATAGTGTGGTGGTTACAGAAAATATGCATTTTAGAGCTGCTGCAAGTGGGTCAGACTACATCAAAGATTGGAGCTGGCTGAGATGGTTTGGCTCAAGGAAAAGTTAAAAGTCCTCTCTTGTTGCTCAGATTAAATTGTTCTCGTTCAAAGTATAAACAAAAATTGCACTACAATGTATTAAAGAACAGTTATTGGCTCTCTTTCCAGTTTCAGTTTGATTCAACTCTCCTGATAAGTTCATGTGACAGGTCGTTTGGCAAAAGTCTTGTTTGAGGTACAGGTATTTTAGTTTTTATCCCTCTGATAGATTGGATCTTGTTACTTGTTAGCATTGGGTATCTGATCCCATGGTTTGGGTCAGAGTTTGCTCATCTCAAACCAACCCGCTAGCCCACAACACCTGACTTGCAGCAGCTTATATCCTTATACGAGTAAGTACCTGCGTGACAAGTGCATACAATGGCAGGGTTACGTAGCCACATAGCAGATGAACAAGTATGCCCATAGCAATCCTGATGACAATGTCTTCCGTTCGCCTGTGGAAGCAGGACCGCAGCCCAAACTTGTACTGTGTTGTTACCGAAATGTTAGAAGACCAAGGGAAGCTTACTTTGGATTGAACTGGTAATGTTAACTTACCCATGTCCAAGTGAAGAATGCCACCTGAAAGGAGTTCTGCATTGTCAACGATATCAGCGATCAGAAGAAACTTCAACAAGCAGGCTTTCAATTACATTGGCAGATATCTGGAAACTAGTTCTGTTAAGATGAACTTTACTTGGAAGAGGACTAGATGGATGAGATGCAGAAGCCATTGAGGCCGGCCAAACCAGAAGAGCTGGTTGTGGGGCTTCACCAGCAGAGTTCCTGAGACAACTGCAAGACCACTGCTCTCCAAACACATTTTAGTTATGATCACCTCCAGCTTTGTCCCAACCATTAAGAGGATCTGCAAGAACAAATAGAGCCTTGTCTTTCATCTTGGTTTTAATTTCACAACTCCGTACAGGTAGGAAATTTTGGAAGATTGGCTTACCAGCAAGGGAACAAACGGCAACCAGAGGTAGTTGTGGAATGCTGCGCAGGAGACAGCATCAGTGAGTTGAAGTTATCAAAGGCACGCAGGAGTACGGAAGAACTTTCCAAACAGGCAAAAGACTCGCCAGAGGGTAAGATGTAATCCAGATGTACTTGAGATAAAACCAAACTTGAAGCTACTTTATCACAGATTTCTTCTAGGACTGTCAGGATGTTTGATCATTTCTTTTAGGCATGTTTGTATTTTGCACTATCTTCTCCTTTCTCAGTTACAACAATAATAGTCTAGTGACATTGTTAGAGCAATCAAGCAAGCCTCACCATGAGCCTGGAAGAAAATAAACAATGTGGAGGCCACCCAAATCCAAAGCCTACAAAAGTTCAGCAAAACCCACAGACAATCCAATTATCACCGCAAAATGACCAATAAGAAACAGAGTGACCAACACTGAGGAGAACCAACAGGAAGAAAACTCACCTCATCCCCACCACCTTCACAAAATCAGCATCCAGGGATCTTCTCAAGAACTTGTGGAAATCAAAATTGTCCTCCTCGCCAAAATGAGCCTTCAACCAACGACACCCGGGTCATCAAAACCAAATGTAGCAGCATTAATTAGTTATTGATGGTTTATCCTTCTTTTGATGTAGAAGCACCAGTTATTATTAGCTAGAGAGTCGGATAGAGAACGAGAAAACAGGTAGATGGACAGAAATTTAGAAGTCTATGGATGGGCAGGCAGAATCTGCAGATAGAGACACAGAAGCTTACCATGATGAACCCTCGCCGGAGCGCAAAATAATCGGCTTTGGAGACGGAGCCGGCGAGCTGCCGGAGGAAACAGACCTGCAGTACTGGTCCGGTTGGTGTGTTTTCGCGGCAAGATCCAGCATACAAATGAAGAAGATGAGGTGCTCAGGAGTCCTCTTGATGGTGTTATAACTTACAGGCCAGAGAAGCAGGCTGTGGTCGCTCCAGAACTTCAAATGGCGCCTCCCAAATGTTGTCTCCCGAACAAGCTTGAACCTTCGTGGATCTGAAAAGGATTCAGAGAAGAGGAAGAGTATGGATGGATTATGCTCGCCCTTGGTGGGTATAGGTGAAGCAATTTTCCTTAATATAGAGGTATACATAAAAATAAGAAAAATAAAGGGAAATGTTGATAATTAAATAATATATGTAGGGATAGGTTATTCATATATTTGGTTAACTCTTTCTTAAGTTTAATAGGATAAAGTTGTCAGGCGGTAATTTTATCAGAAACGAGATGATAGATAAAACTATCACTTTTTATTTGCATTTATCTTACATAAATTTTGGGTAGTCTATTCCAATTACCAAATCCTTATTTTACCACCCTTATATCTCTTTATATCAAATCAGTTGTAAGAATTACAGAATATAACGTACAAGTTTGCATGTATACACACACACACACACACACACACATATATATATATATATATATATATATGTGGTGCTACTTTTAGCCACCTAAGCCCGCGAGGCCTATTATGGCCCATCGTCATTCTATAGACGGGCGCGGCCCTTCGGCGGGGCAACACGTGTCCTCGGGAGAAGTTTGAAAATCCAGAGGACGGTTTCTCCTCCTAAGCGCCCCCAGGATCCTAGGGGTGGTCTCTAGACGCCCCACATCCTATTCGGTTCATGACCTATCTACCGAACAGACCTTGCAGGAAGCATGCCTTGGACCCGCTGGCAACAGTAGTGCCCGGGTACCAGTCGCCGAACAGTCAATTCGGCCGACGAGCAAAGACAGCCATCGAGCGCTTGGTTCAGTCTACCGAACATGTTACTTGCTCGGTATCCTCTGCCCAGGAGCCTCCAGGGAGCTCTATACCTCTTTGCGACGGTTGCAACGGCTGCATCGTGCGCGCCCCACGATCAAGCAGCGCATAAACTGTCGAGCCCCTCAACGGGTGCTTCAACGCATAACTCCCCGCCAAGGGCGCTATATGGCACGCCCTTTTCGGCGTTGACAGGGGACGTTCCGTCTTGCTCCTGCCTATAAAAGGCCCAAATAATCCTCCATGCAGAGGTACGTGATCTAACTCGCACTAGCCCTCGCACGCAACACACACGAGAACCCCCGTTCCTTCAAGCTTCTCCAGTCCAGCACTGACTAAGCATCAGAGAGTTCTCCTCGGTTCTTCAACCGGGCTCCTCTGATTTGGTTCTATTTTGTAGATATCTGTCCGCACCGACGATCGTCTTCCCTCTTCTCAGTGGAAGTCCGTTTGGTTCAGGTCCAAACTGGAAAACGCCCTCACAATGTATAATTCATATATTTGGTTAACTCTTTCTTAAGTTTACTAGGATAAAGTTGTCAGAGGCGGTAATTTTATCAGAAACGAGATGATAGATAAAACTATCACTTTTTATTTACATTTATCTTAGATAAATTTTGGGTAGTCTATTCCGGTTACCAAATCCTTATTTTACCATCCTTATATCTCTCTATATCAAATCACCTGTAAAAATTACAAAATATAGCGTACAAATATGTATATATATATATATATAATATATATATATATATCGAAAAAAGAGAAAAGGCGTGCAAGCTTACCGTTGGAGAACTGGTAGTTGAGCGTTTTGGTCTCTTCTTCCCACGACTCCCACTTCTTCATCTGATCATCCCTCGGAAGAAGCGGTCACATGATGATGACGTCAGATCCCGAGACAGTACGGAAATTCCTACCGAAAGATTTGACTGTACTAGGCACTTTTAAAAAATATGGATACTTCCCCAACACGAAAATTTTAAGTCAAATTTGGAGACCGGAGAACCATAACTTGAGGCTTAATAAAGACAAAAATAATCCAACAAGAAGGACCAAGGTGGGTTCCCCTACATATTTTTTTATGACAAATGATACTTTATTATGTTTCTAGATGTGTTGAGATGTTCACATAAATCCAGCTGACACCAATTAATTAATAAGATGTTAATGTGGCGTGAATCTCATATATATCTATCTAATTATATAATGATGTGGGTGCACCATCTCAAGTGATAATGATGTACACTAAATATTTCTCCCTCTAAACCAAAAAGTGATATGAGATCCTTGTCATACTAAGGAAATTAGGAAGGAGAGAAATATTTAGTGGCAGGTCAAAAAAATGTCCACTTGTTCATTCTAAACATAAGTGGATAGGTTTCACTGTGACATTGATAGCGGATTGCATGAACATTAAAATCATGTTGATATTAAGATAGATCAAAAATAAAATATAAATTTTTTTAAAAATTTTAAAAATATTTTTAATTTATTCTTAATCTATTTTAATACCAACGGCTTCTGAATATATTTCTCCAGAAATATTGAGTAGATTAAGCCAAACCATGTTGGTTGATCGGGGCACGATAATTCTAACAGTTACAGGGGTTACCTTGGCAAAACCTAGTCCCATGGTGAGGAGGCAGGAGAGAACATGGAAGAAGGCAAGGGAGAAGGCCAGCAGCTGCAACTGGCTGGTGCCCTTTCTGGACACCAAAGAGATCATCCCCTGCCCAATTAAACAAAACCCACAGGGCAAGATGATTAATTAGTACTAGTCCTTAGCTGCAGATGTTAATTTCCTTCAAAACTGCAGATGGGATTTTCACCTTCTTCCGGCAAGAAGCTTCCTCAACCACATCACTAGGTACAGCTGCTCCACCGTTGCATGGCAGGAAGGAACTCTCCAACCTCTTCGGTATGCAGATCTTGGAGACGGGTTGCTGTGCCACCGTGAGGAAAAGCGATATGAATCCAAGAAGCATGAGATCTAAAAAGGAAAAGAAAAGAGAGAGATTAGTGATCTGATGTACTGCCCATGAATCCTCTTCAAAACATTTTTCGAGTACAGGAAGCTAATTAAAACCATTATTTTATATATGGGTTCGAAAAGAGAGAACATGTTCCGATCGATCCATCTGACCTGATTTTATCTGGTAAAGGGCTTGGTTCAGCAGCTTCTTCTTTCTTCTCCTTAAGAACTGAGACATGCATCCACCCAACCCCATCGTCGTCGTCAACATCGAACGGTACTACTTCAGCAAAAACCATTTGTAGGTTCATATAGACAGATCAATGTACAAATATATATACCTCGGAGAGAAGATGTATGGCATGCTCCAGAAGAATGGACACCGTGATGAACATGGCGCAGACGACGGCGACCGCCCACGTCGGCGTCGTCTCCAGCGAGCCCCCCTCCGCCATGCTCTCGAGGTCCCTGCCGTGCAGGTGGGAGACACAGGAGAGACTTAGAGACGCCAACTGCCAAGGAGACGTATACTAGGACCAGTCTCTATCTGTCTCTATATACATGCATGTGGGGAAGAACTCCACTCGATGACAAAAGAAGAGCCAACGTGCACTGTCACAAGAGAAAATGGCGATCTTCAAAGAGCATACTTGGTGCACACCCTTTAGAAGGGTGTGCGCGCAATTGTGAGGTGACAGGCAGCCAATGACTGTCTGATTTGCGCGCACACCACCTGCTGGTGGTGTGCACCAAGTATTGCTCCAAAGAGAGTAGTTGGTGAGAGAAGTGACGGCGTTCACAGAAGCGGAATCCACGAAGAAGGATCGGAAGAAGGTGTGCAGGTGGCTCTGTGGGGTTCCACGGAGGAGCTGGGGTTCTTCTGGAACGTCGTGAAGACTACTAGAAAGGTCCTCTCGCTTTGGTCTGCCAATGGCAACGGGCAGAGAAGGCGAGACGTCACCGAAGAAGTCGTCACAGGCCAGAGGCCCCCGACCTGGTCTGACTGAGCTGGCTGTTCCTGTTCGTGCATGGCCGCCGCCCCCCCCCCCCCAAGGCGATTAAATTAAACCTGGTTGGACTCTTTAGAGGTCCGTCACAGAGCAGAGCATATGCAGGGACTTTGCGTGTGGTTCGCATGCAGAGGTTTGTAAGATCCCATTTTTTGGTTTGAAAAATGAAAGGAAAGGGCGATGTAAGTGGCAACCAATTAAGTTTCTTGGTTTGAAAAGTATTTATTCCACTTGTTAATTATATATATATATATATAAATTTTATTTTTGATTTCTCATTAGATGGGCACAAAACGCAAAAAGTGCAATCAAAATGCGATTGACAAGTAAAGAAAGTATTTCTTTTCTGGTTTTGGATCAGTCAGTATAAATCAAAATTAACCAGAGATTCAGGTCTTATTGGTTTGTTAAATGCTAGAATTTCAGCATTAGTACAGTTCAGATGACTCCAAGGAAGCAGGCAAATTTGTGGTGCTGCCGCTTTTTACAGGAACCTGCTTCATTACTTGTTAAGACAAGATCGAGACGACTGCCAAGATTGCAAATCTTCACCAAGACAAATGTCTGCTTGTCTCCACAAAGTAGAGCATTAAATGCTTTCAGATCTGAAGAGAAAATATGATGCGGACACCGAGTAGGTATATCAAATCATCTTCTTCATCCCAGAACACCTAGCTCTTTGGATCAGGCTCCGCAATTGGACTCCAGATCCTCTCAGCTGTGTCGAGTCCGGTCAGTACAAGAGGGGATTTTAGATTTTTATGTTTTGATCCCCATGTAAAATGTAAAAAAATTTACATAGGATGAGTTAAATTGCAAAACTTCAAAATCTCCTCTTGTAGTGATCGAACTCCCTCCTATGCGGCACTGAGAGGATCCAGAGTCCTACAATTGCCCTCTGTCAAGACATGCTTTATTTATGCGGCACATGAACATTCTCACCTGGATTACATTGAGATTAATGTGTTGTTGTCAGTACAAGCAGATATCAGCAAATCTACTTTCTAAATCCAAACGTGAACCTTCCAAAATGCAGGTAGGTAAACAAAGAAAAATCAAACCGAATCGATCGACCGGTTCGGTTCAGTTCGAGTTGGACATCACTTCGGTGCAGTTCAATTCCACATCGTGAAATCGAGATGAACCGAATATATATATAATATAATATAATATAATTTTATAATAAAACAAATAACACAGTTGGTTAGTTCATTGATCTTCTTTTTAGAGATTGTGAGATCGAATCTCACAACTTTCTAAACATGATTTTTTTTTCAAATTTTAATTTGAACCTTCATAAATTTCGGTTCGATTCAATTTATAAAAAAAATAGAGATGAACTGAATCGAATCAGACCTTGTTCACCCCTACTCTGATAAAACAATAAAAATTCTTTCACAGTAATATCATGTTTCCTTCCCAAGAATCAGATCCGAATATTTAAACTGTGTAAATAAAGCGAAGGCCTCACGGTTAAGTTCCAAAAGAAATCAAATCTGAACACAAATGTTGTCATAGCAGACTAGCCTTAGGAATGCGCTCTGGATTAGGAAAACGAAGGTTTTGTGCATTGAGCATTTGTCGCTGAGTCATGAACATGTTATTTTCTTTCAAAAGTACATACCATAACCTCTGAAGGTCATCTCAGGCTCCAAAATTTTCTTTATAAAACTGTTGGAGCCTTCTTTATTTCTAAGTCGTAGCTGGAAAGCTTCGGAATTGCGTCTTACATCTATTGGCATACGGATGAAATGTTTCACATAATCATCTATTTGTTCTTAATTTTGTTTCATTTAATTATTTATTTGAGTATTTGTTCCACTTATTCACATATTTGTTCCAGTATCTAATTATTCTGCTTATAAGTGAAATAAATAGATAAATAAGTAGAATAAATAATTAGATATAAATTTGTTCCACTTAACTATCTATTCATTCTACTTATATACATATTTATTCCACTTATATATTTTATTAATATTGACAAATATTTAATACTAATTTTATGGGGACTTATGTTCCACCTAAAAATAACTAATCAAGAGTCACATGATTATTCCAGCAAGGCAAAAAAAAAAGTTCATAGACGGAAGCAACACATACTCTTATTTTATTTTAATTCATCATCTTCTGCTAAAAAATTAAAGACAGCTCCTTCCATAGACGAGTAACTTTCGAGCCTCCAGTGGATCCAAACTACTTGTAGTCAGTGGCGGATCCTGAAAATTAGTTCAGTGGGGTCACTTGAGTCTAGGGGGGTCACCCTTAAATTCAGTGGGATCACCTTTCATTTGCACCCCATTGACTCTAAAGAGGATCCGCCACTGCTTGTAGCCTCTTTGGTAATGGGTTGGGTTAAAATTAATTTTAACCCAGAGCTAAAATTAGCCTACTTTTAACTCACTTTTATTTTACAACTGAGTTAACTCATTTGACTATAGTGAGTTAACTTATTTTTCTCAAATGTACTTTGGTAAGAAAAAGTGAGTTAACTCATCTTGGAAAAGAAAAGGTAGCAATTAATGTTTGTACTGTGAGAGGAAAAAGGTAGTTAACTCACTTGGGTTAACTCCAACCCACCTCTAGAGGTGGGTTGAAAAATTGTGAGTTAACTCACTTTTGATCCACCTTTAGTCTAACCCACTTGAACTAATTTTGTAACCTTTCAAAGTACTTTTTGAGTTAGTTCTGAGTTAACTTTGAGTTAACTCTAGTCGAGGTCCACAGACCTCGTATCAAACTCAAATAAAAGAATTATATAAGAAAATATAAAAAAAGACTCCAAATAATCCTAACTATTAATAGACTCAAATAAGTTTTTTTATACATATCTCATCCAAAAAATATTAAAAACTTAAAAATGATATTGTTCTAAATATCTAAGGATAGTCCAACATGCTCCCATATCACTTTGCAATAATAAACTCACTCTATTTTTAATTATTTTTCCTTTTAAAATATTTTTTGTTCTTAACTAACTATGTATATTCACAAAATCTCTTAAATAACGAGGACGACCATTGAATCCCTAAGCCCAAAAGGCCCAATCCAAACAACATTGGGCTTTTGACTTGGATTTGTTTGTAATAAAGTGAGAAATATTTTGCACACGTTCTAAGATGGATGAATACTGACCATCCCAGACATATGTGATTTGTTCTAGGATGGATGTATATTATCCACTCTAAACATGTGCGCTTGAGATTCTTTGGATCCCAGACCAAAATATATGTACCTTTGATGGGCAGTATATTAGGGGTGTTCACTATTCAATTCAAACCGAAAAATCAAACCGAACCAAGCGATTCGATTTGAACATGAAATTTTTTAGTTTGGTTCCAAATCAAACCGAAAAAAGAAATTTGGTTTGGTTCGGTTTCTAACCACTAGAAATCAAACCAAACCGATTAAACTGAATTACAATAATAAATTTTAATTTATATGTATCTATCAAAATTTTTCAATATATTTACGTAAAATACATATTATGGAGGCTAATATGATCATCAACATTAATACTTCATTTCAAATATTATTTGATAGTAATTTATTAGAGAAATAAGTGGTTAAAATCATATTTAAGACTAAAAGAATCTAAAGACCCATTTATTTTCAAGTTAAACCGAATTTAATTCGGTTTGATTTGGTTTGATTTCAAGAGACTTCGGTTTGGTTTGGTTCGGGTTGAGTCCAAATTTGGTTTGATTTGGTTTCCTAAAAATCTCTTATAAACCAAACCAAACCAAATCATGAACACCCCTAGACAGTATTCATCTGTCTCACTGCGTAAAGCCTTTTCCAAAAGATAATGTTATGTACCTTTGATGGGCAATATTCATCTGTCTCACTGCCTAAAGCCTTTTCCAAAAGATAATGTTGAGAAAGACACTTGCTAGATAGTTGGACTTTTTTATCCAATTTGATCCAAATCTGATCCATGGAAGTTGGTAAAATTCTGAGTTTTTTTTCATAGAAAGCAAGCCATGCCAATTCTACCCCTTCACAATTTCCCCGTAAAAGACCCTATACTATTGGTCCATTTCTGATTGTGCTGGCCCACTTGTTAACACAATTATTATGTGGGCTGAACTGATGCTGCCTCTTCAAACCTAAACCTTCAAACTTCCATCAAAAGTTTTATATAATCAGTGATGACAAAATCTGATCCATTTATACATGAGCTCAGACCTGCCAAAAATACAATTAATCAAGAAATGTGATCAAAGTCTTGCGTCATTTATTTATACCCAAAATCAACTTTATTGGTAGAAAATAAAAAAATGCAGTAACAAAAATTGGTGCGCATTTGGAGCTTCCATATTGTTTGTTATCCACATCAAGTAATCAGGTTTCCTAAGTTAAAAGGGCAACTCACCAAGATCCTAGGCGATCTGATTCTTCTCAAGATGTGATGGTCATTGGTGTGATTTGAGCATACGAGTGAAGGATACCTTCTTGTTTTAGATTTTTACATGGTGAATTTTTACATGAACCGGAGATGGTGAACCGGGTTTTTATTACCATGCGGTTTTGGTTTCTCAGCGCTCCTGGCGCACGTTGGACGCCACCACTTGCGCCCAAAACCGGAGCTGCTCCTTCACGTCCGCCGCAGACCCGCCGCCGACCCAGTCCAGCGCCGGCGGCGCCGACCTCTGCACCAGCCACGCCTCCGAGAGGTACGGCCTCCGCACCGCCGTCGTCCCCTCCAGCTCCCCTCTGCGGAGGCCCGGCACCACCTCCAGCACGCCCGGGGTCACCGACCCACCGTCGAACACGAAGCCCAGGTCCCTGAGACCCTGCACCTCCTCTGTCTCCAAGTCGCTGAGGCTCCTCCACTTCTTGACCTGGAACGCCCGCCGGCGGCTCTCCCCGGTGATGGCGCGGTGGTGGCCGTCCACGTACCTGATGATGCTCTCCACCTTCGCGTGCCGCGGCGGCGGGTGCTTGTCTGCGCTCTGGTTTCGCCAAGCTTGCTCGCGTTAGAAGAACACCAGAAGACGACTACCCAAATCTAGAAAAAACTTGATTTGTAGACCATAGAGATGCGGGGGAATACCTTGGAGGCAGAGGAGGAGAGGTGCTGCCGGCTGCTGCCCGACGAGAGCAGAAGAACGCCCTCCAGGTTGCTATACGAATGCCGCAGCTTGCCGCCGCCCGACCTGCGGGGGCACGCGCGCTCCTGTGCCGGCTTCTCCCCACCCACGCAAGGGGGCGGCAACGATGGCGCCCTGAGCAAACTGCGCCGAAGCGGGGTCTTGCCGCCCACTTGCGGTGCTTCCCCGGCGGAGCTCCTCGCAGCATCGGCAGCCAACGACTCCTTCCCCGTCGCTCCCGAGCAAGACGGGACCCCGCTGCCGTTGCCACCCGCCAGAGACCTCGCAAGGACCCCCAGCTCCACCAGTCTCTCACTCAGCACGTTGCGCGAGTACCAGTACTCGTTCAGGAGCTCCACGGCGGCAGCGGCAGAAGCAGCAAGGTAGGAGGAGGAGGAGGAAGAAGAGGAGGAGCAGCCGCGCGGTTCCCCTCCAGACATCTCCTCAACAGCTTGCGGCGGCTGTGGGGGCAGAGCAAGGGGACGACGAAGAAGCGAGAGCTGGGCGAGGGGCAGGGGCATCTCTACCCGGTTCTGGGTTCGCAGTATTTTGGCTGGCGGAGGGTTGGCAGCGGCTGGAGAAGCCAGTGCGGTTTGGAAGGAGTAGGCAGGTGGGGGAGACGGCGGCATGTGCTGCGACGGGATCCCCGCCTATTAAAAAAATGGCGGCGGCGGGTGTGATCAGGGCAGAGGAGACTGGAGAGGCGTTGGCCGCGGGGGCCATACGAGGGCGTCTCCTTGTTCTGGTTCGCAGCGCGGACAACGCGAGGGGGAGCCCGTCGGACCTGTAGCTTGGTGAAGAGGAGGGATGCACCGACAGCATATGCCACATGGTATGGTGGGGGCAGTAGAGAGGCACCCCTTTGCTGCGGCATGTGGGGGATGGGATGATATGATGGTGGTGTTATTATATAGGAAAAGTCTTGTTGCAAACCAAAAGTTTGCAACAAGACTTGCAAACCCAATAGGGTTTGCCACCTAACCCCTTAGGGTTAGGTGATCATGACATGGGGTATTAATATAATACCCCATGTCATGATGTGGCAAACCCCCATTGGGTTTGCAACACTTGGTGCAAACCAATGGTTTGCACCAAGTTGTTCTCTATTATATAAGTCCTGAGATCAGATCAGATTGGATTTGATTTTTGGGTAAATTAATTAATATTTTTTATTGTAATAGTATTTTGGGAGAATTAATTGTAGGTCCTTGGCAGTGATCTGACATTAATTTCAGGTCCATGTCAGCTTTTTTCAAGCCATGCGATCCTTACTTTATGCAGGACTTATTTTTAGGTCCCTGCTTTTTGTCCCCGTTATCCTCCCCCGTTATCTCAATGTGTGTAACCGTTATCCCAAAAGTGTGTAACTTGTTACCCAGTTACACATATAATTGTGTTACACAGTTACCCAGTTACCCACTTACTTCGTTACCCAGTTACTCAGTTACCCAGTTACATACTTACACAGTTACACATGAAACTATGTAACTACATAGAAATTTTATAAGTTTGTAACTCTATAATTAGGACTTACCTAATTACATAGTTACATAGTTTTAGAAGGATTTATCTAATTATTTTATAACCGTTATCCCAAAAGTGTGTAACTTGTTACCCAGTTACACATATAACTGTGTGACCCAGTTACCCAGTTATTCAGTTACCCAGTTACATACTTACACAGTTACACATGAAATTATGTAACTACATAGAAATTTTATAAGTTTGTAACTCTATAATTAGGGCTTACCTAATTACATAGTTACATAGTTTTAGAAGGATTTATCTAATTATTTTATAACCATTATCCCAAAAGTGTGTAAGTACGTACTTACACAGTTACATATAAATCCTGTAATTGTATAACTTATTACCCAGTTACACATGTAACTGTGTCATCCAGTTACACAGTTACATACTTACACAGTTACACATGAAACTATGTAACTATATAGAAATTTTATAAGTTTGTAACTCTATAATTATGGCTTACCTAATTACATAGTTACATAGTTTTAGAAGGATTTATCTAATTATTTTATAACCGTTATCCCAAAAGTGTGTAAGCACGTACTTACACAGTTACATATAATCATATAATTGTGTAACTTGTTACCCAGTTACACATGTATTGTGTTACCCAGTTACCCAGTTACATACTTACACAGTTACACATGAAACTATGTAACTACATAGAAATTTTATAAGTTTGTAACTCTATAATTAGGGCTTACCTAATTACATAGTTACATAGTTTTTATGTAGTTACATAGTTACATAGTTTCTATAATTAGGGCTTACCTAATTACATAGTTATATAGTTTCTATAATTATGACTTACCTAATTACATAGTTACATAGTTTCTACAATTAGGGCTTACCTAACTGGGTTCCATTCTGCCTGACAATGGCTGTCGATAGCCAAGCTGTCGACAGACACTATCAGGACCCCATTTAAACTAATTTTTAATAGAAATGTGGTCCTTTTCATTTCAAATCACACGGTCTTAAGACGCCAGGAGGAATCTACGTTAGCTCTAAAAAAGGAAAGATAAATTTAATCCAAACGTTCACATAATTTTAAAATATCCACCCCCAGACGTCAGAAAACCCAAACCGTTTATCTAACTAAATTAGAATCTAGATTAGATTCAACAGTAAATATCTATTAAAACCCAAGCACACGATTTTAATAGATATTTACTGTTTAATCTAAACTAGGAGTTTATGTTAAAATCTTAAAATCTTAGATTAAAATCCAAACCCTTCTATTAAAAATTAGTTTAAATGGGGTCCTGATAGTGTCTGTCGACAGTCTGGCTGTCGACAACCAGGCTGTCGACAGCGTGGCTGTCGACAGCCACTGTCAGGCAGAATGGAACCTATGAGGCAGCCTAAAAATCTCAGAAATTCCCCACCGTAATTGAACAATAATTCGGCTGGTCCAATTGTCTACATTTTATATATTCAAATGATTTGTTTATGTTAAGATTTTAACCATAGACTAATGTGATATGTTTACAAATTATAGTAATTTTAGTTTAATTTTAGTTTAATTTTTAGATTTTATCTTACAATTAAAATTTTCCAGAGCGTTACACATACTTACATGTATAACTGGGTAAGTTACACAGTTACAGAATTTACATACTTACATGATTACATACTTACATGTGTAACTGGGTAAGTTACACAGTTACAGAATTTACATACTTATCCAGTTACACATGTAACTGTGTAAGTACGTACTTACGCAGTTACAAATTTTTGATATATTACGACTTAAAATAATTAGATAAATCTTTCTAAAACTATGTAATTAGGTAAGTCCTAATTATAGAGTTACAAACTTATAAAATTTCTATGTAGTTACATAATTTCATGTGTAACTGGGTAAGTATGTAATTACATACTTACATGTGTAACTGGGTAACATAGTTACATGTGTAACTGGGTAATTACACAATTACAGGATTTATATGTAACTGTGTAAGTACGTACTTACACACTTTTGGGATAACAGTTATAAAATAATTAGATAAATCCTTCTAAAACTATGTAACTATGTAATTAGGTAAGCCCTAATTATAGAGTTACAAACTTATAAAATTTTTATGTAGTTACATAGTTTCATGTGTAACCGTGTAAGTATGTAACTAGGTAACTTAGTAACTGGGTAACTGGGTAACACAGTTATATGTGTAACTGGGTAACAAGTTACACACTTTTGGGATAACAGTTATAAAACAATTAGATAAATCCTTCTAAAATATGTAACTATGTAATTAGGTAAGCCCTAATTATAGAGTTATAAACTTATAAAATTTCTATGTAGTTACGTAGTTTTATGTGTAACTGTGTAAGTATGTAACTGGGTAACTAAGTAACTGGGTAACTAGATAACTGGGTAACTGTGTAACACAGTTATATGTGTAACTGGGTAACAATTGTTACACACTTTTGGGATAACGGTTATAAAATAATTAGATAAATCTTTCTAAAACTATGTAACTATGTAATTAGGTAAGCCCTAATTATAGAGTTACAAACTTATAAAATTTCTATGTAGTTACATAATTTCATGTGTAACTGTGTAAGTATGTAACTAGGTAACTGAGTAACTGGGTAACTGAGTAACTGGGTAACTGTGTAACTGTGTAACACAGTTATATGTGTAACTGGGTAACAAGTTGCACACTTTTGGGATAACGATTACACACTTTGAGATAACGGGGGAAGATAACGGGGACAAAAAGCAGGGACCTAAAAATAAGTCCTGCATAAAGCAAGGACCGCATGGCTTGGAAAAAGCTGACAGGGACCTGAAATTAATGTCAGATCCCTGTCAGGGACCTGCAATTAATTCTCCCTAGTATTTTTTTACTATTATAATAAAATATAATATTTATTTTATAAATTATATTTTATCACGAATTAAAAAAATAAGATAGAAAATTTTAATTAATTTATCTTTACTTTTTTTATTTTAAATGAAAAATTAAGATTAAAAAGGTGGGTATATTTATAATAGAGAAATATTCTACGACCTCTGACTACTCATCTAACACACAAAAAAAAGAGAAAAACTTATTGTTCTTACATATTACATTTTAAGTGTAATATGATTAGGTAACAAATTCATGTGACATCTAACAATTGGATGACAATTTTATTACTCTTCATGTGAGGAGTGTCACATAGGTCATTGTCTAGTCATATTATACTTAAAATGTAATATACAAGTGTAATAAATTTTTCTCCACAAAAAAAGAGGCTGTGTAGGAACCTGTTCGCTAGTTAGATAGAGTAGATTATTTGTAAATAAATGTTTCTCTAATTATGTTGTTCTTAAGTTTGATAAGATGGGAGTTATCTCAGTCATCCGATCTGAAGGCGAGAGGATGAAATAGGGTTATCATCTTTTATCCGAATATATTAAAGATAGGATTTGATTAATATATCCGACTTATCAAATTAGCGTTTTGCTTACCAACTCTGGCAGAAAAGGGATCTCCCTTTATTTTGTTATCAAAATCGACCCTAAAACATTCCTATTCTTATTAGATTTTTCGGACCATCTGTTATTATTTGTTGAATTTTCAATGCCAAAGGCACAAATATATGTCTGGAACTGGGCCCCTCTCAACTTATATGAACAAGGGAGTAGACCACTCACTGAAAACCTGTTCAAATGGAGGTCTTATCTATTCGAGAACCAAAATTGGAAAAAGAAAGGGAAATGCTTAGTAACTGGACGGGCAAATGATTTGTCTGACCAGCATTTTTATTGGTTGGCGCGTAGGCAAAGTCTTGCGCGCCAACCAATAGTAAATAAATCGAGTAAATAATTTGTCCGATTTACACGTGCAATTAGCAACTTTTAAAAAAAACCCAACAAGATAGAAGTTTGGAATCCATAACATCTTCCAAGTACAAATTCTTAGTATCTAATGACCAAATAATGAATCACACTGGCTAGAAAAAAATCAGAAGGTTCTGTCACTGCCCAGATGAAACCTTGGTCAAAAACAGGAGACAAATATGCAAGTTAGTATTTGTGGTGTCCCTTTCCATCCCCACCTCCATTTGCAGCCCCTCCATCAAGGCCATGCAACCCTCTTTTCCCAGTTTCGTACGTTTTCGTCAAAAAGGAACCTTAAAAAAACAATTCCATCACAAACACAAGTTGAGATATCAACATGAAGGACTGTTAACTCCATGTGATTGGTACTACTGAGACCAAGCTAAAGTATGGATCTAGACTCTAGAGAGCTGATGGTCCAACCTTCACCATTTTAAACTGCTATGCAAGGAATGCCATTAGTAGCGAAGTAAAAAGATGAAAGCTGTAAAGAAAGATGGCTGATCAAGTCATGGTTGGGCATACTGTATTGTACATGTACGCTATGTTTGTGCTGTTGGGGATATCCCGATTGGCAGCCCTCCGCACACGATTCATACGTAGAGATCAGAGGAGAGATTGAAGAAGGGAGAAGAAGAACAAAAGAACATCAAATTTTACGTGGTTCGGAGGCAATGCATTCCTACGTCCACGGCCACAGCAGCGATTCCAATCATATACCTCAAAAAATCTTCGTACAAGGAGAGTCCATCCCACTTCATATATTGGGAGGTTAGGGCGCCATAATCGAGAATTACAAAGATAAAAATATGTTTAACTTAGAAACGTGAAGTCGTCTATCTTGGGGTGTGAGAAGTCGACTGTCTTGAGGACTTCAACTGCCTTGAGTCTTTGAGTCGACTGCCGAAGTCGACTGCTGAAGTCGACTGCTTTGAAGACTTCGACTCATTCTCTTTTATAAGTCAAATTTAACTTCCGAAGACACTACCACCGGAGACCCCCGCAGTGGGCGCTGCCTCCCTTGAAAATTCAGGCTCCACACTCTAACATGTGCTACACCATGCTTAACAGAATGTGATTTTCAAACACGGATGGTACTCCCGACCAATGAAGAATCATCGACGGGTATTGTCCAAACCACACCAACATACGTAGTTCGATCTAGCATGATACTGATCTGACATTATAGTAGATCCGAACCGTGCCAAATTGGTGTGGAACAAATCCTTTTATTTTAAAAGCCTTCACCTAAACCTTTCTCCCCCACTCGAAGGCCATACTAGTTAAGGGTTTCCTCTTCAGCCGTCAGTGAAAAACTTTATCCGGCCACCATCTCTCCATTTTCATCCATTTTGTTCATTTTTTTTTTAAAAAATTTAGGGAAGTGGTGTAGGTCCATTTTGGGGCTGCTTTTTTGCTCAATTTTCGTTAGTTTTATCCTTTCCAAAGTAAGGTCCGAATCCTAGATCTGAGTTTTTATTTTATTTTAGTTTTTGTTTTACTTTCAAGAATGGGATTGATGTTAAAATTTATTTCAAGTGGTTAGAAGCTCTTTGCAACAAATTTTGCCATAGATCTAGGGTATTTTAAGTTAGATCTGGGGTGAGATTTGAGTAAATCTAAATTTACAAAAATAATTTTAATTTATTATTCTAATCTTAGAATTATTCTGTAGACTTTGTGTACATGTGGACTAATTCTTATTACATTGTAAATATTTTAAAATAATTAAAATTATACATATTTTCGTATATTAATTTCTACTTTAATATTTAGTGATGTTTTTCATTGAATTTTGAATATTATTATCATATGTTAATGATGTTTTCTCCAAAAAAAAAACCTTCAACTCTGCAAAATAATAATATTTTTTTGAAAAAAAATTGAATTGGCTTTGGGCCGAACTGACCGAACCGCTGAGATATGATGCAGTTCAGCGGTTCGGTGGTACAAATGGATCAAATATGCACCGCTTTGCCTCCCCTGAAGTAGCAACAGCTACTGTGGGGCTTGTGACGCCCTTGATCTCTGCACAGCAGTACACATCATTTAATTCTCTGCAGGAGAAAGGAGAGAGCAAGGTTCATCGGAAGGTGAAGTTAAAAAAAAAACAAAAAAGAAGAGAAACATTTCTTACTCGCATAGAGCAGCTTGAGTAACGAGTTAATTTAAGTTAACTCAAAATTAATTCAAAATTAATTTAAAATATAATTTGATAACAAAAAAAAGTTAACTTAATTGAGTTATATTAAAAGTGAGTCAGATGTGAGTTAACTCACAATTTTCCAACCCACCTCTAGAGGTGGATTGGAGTTAACCTATTGATTAACTACATTTTTGTTCTGGCGGTACACAACATTAATTATTACTTTCTCTTTTCTCAACACAACATTAATTACTACTTTCTCTTTTTAAGTCACTTTTTGATATAAAAATAGTTAACTCACTTTATCTTGCTAAAACAATAAAAAAAAGTGAGTTAAATCATTGTAGTTAAACTAGATTAACTACAAAAGTAAACAAACTAAAAAGTGAGTTAATCATATATAACTTTAGTCATGGGTTGGAGTTATCTCTAACCCCAACCCATTGCCAAACAGTCTAGAGTCTACCTCACTTGTGTACAATATTTGGAAACATTTTTGAGATCTTATGAATTCTCAAAATATAAAAACTCTTAAAATATGGGTTCATTCTAACTTTTGGGGTGCAAAATTCAAGACCCCATCTCATCTTTTTCTCTCTCTATCTCTCTCCTCTCTTTTCCCATCTTTTCAAAATCTACTTTTGAAAAAGTTAATTTTTTTTTACATGTTTGAGAGCTGGAGTAAGAAAAAAGTGAGCTTCCGATCATTGGAA
Source organism: Colocasia esculenta (assembly GCA_014218235.1). NCBI lineage: Eukaryota > Viridiplantae > Streptophyta > Magnoliopsida > Alismatales > Araceae > Colocasia > Colocasia esculenta. Next base: position 97,712,681 of record CM024764.1, on the reverse strand, counting down.
TCCGTTTTTACTTTTTACAAATTTGTTTCCAAACGCTGTGAACACCCTGGGTGAGTAAGAAGTGTTTCTCAGAAAAAAGGGAAAGGGGTGCTGGGGTTTGGCAAGGCAGGGTTGCGAAGTATTTCAATCTCACCAGGAATGGGTGAAAAAAAAGGGGAGATGGATCGTTCCCTAGGAGGAGATCTACTGCTGCTGCTAGATGGTAAACTCTACATACCCACCTTGTGTTCTTGTGCGCGTTTCAGCACAGCTTCTAGCTGTAAGTGTTTCTGGACTTTTATCACTCTTAATCCAATCACCTTAAGAAGATGATTGGATTTCTGCCAAGACCGGTTCTGTAGCTTTTTTTCAGATTTTACATTGAACTTTTGGGTGAGAACTACTGGAAGTAGCAGAAAAAAGAAGATACTGGAGAGGAGTTGATTAGTATGACACCCCAAAGTTGGTGAATCACACACCCATCAAATTCCTTGTTACAAGTGGAAGTGGAAGGTTAAGAAAAAGGTAAACTAAAAAGAAAATCATGGCCGTTTGATCTTGACCTTGAACAGTCTGATCTTTGTGAGAGGTCAAAACTTCAGTTTACCATGACGGTTTAAAGAATTTGCCACTATTCTTTTTTTTCAAGTAAAGACTCCTTGATAAGAGTGCTCAGAACATCATTGTTCATCACAAAACACACACCCCTAACTAGCTTTCTCACAGGTTTCCACTTCAAACACGTCATTTCTTTCTTCTTCTTCTTTTTTCTCAATCATGGCATTTCACTGCCATGGCAAGTCTACATCACAGGATGGCTGAAACGTATCAACAGTGTGCAAGTCATCAGCTGCCACATGCGGACTTCAATTATATGAAGGGCTATCAGTTAACTGCACGCAATCGTTCGATAAACAAAAGGGATGCGGACAGCCACGTTGCAAGATTAGCTTTAAGAAATGGCTACATGATTGGGATACTTGAAGTACATAGGAGGCAAGCTCTCTCAACTGGTAATTCCCAATTTTAGAACCTAATCATGCATGAAGGTGAGCAAGCACTATTCATGGATGTGGAAATGAGATGGTGAGTCTTATCTTCTGATGAAGGTAATGATTTCCAAATGATGTAATCTTTCAGCAATATGAACAGACTTCTATCTCCACAAGTGTGCAGTAAGTTCATTTTTTCCTCTCTTTTTTTTTGTCGACAAATGCAAGTTCCATTTCATCATGAGTGCGAGTTTTTGGGACGATGTTTCATAAATAAATACGACAAAGTAATTGCAGGGATGTATACATACATATATGTGCATAAATAAATAAGAAACACAAGATCAGTGAAAAGGAAACAGCTTATGGGGGGTTTTGCTTGATACAACTCTTCTTCTATCACCTGTTCCAGACTAAACAATCAAGGGCACTAAACAGCTAATTGCACATAATTTTTTTACTTGGTTTCAACGGTAACATCCTTGAGCATTTGAACCTTTTACTTGCTTCCACATGAAAATAAGTGGCTAAGTTTTAATGACAAGACAAAACACAACATCACCATAACCCTTGGTTTTATTGCAATTCTTAGACACTGAGATACCAAGAAATTGGTGAGAGCCTACGGAGACCACAACAAGAACCATATGATGCTAGGAAGTAGGGAGAGGTTACTTAAGATTTCTACTTTCCTGTGTGGATTCATTTAATAGAAGGAGAGCCATGCTCAAGCTGAAACATCGTGGGACGCCATGGCCTCACTCTCTGCAGCAGCATTAGCATAGATCGGGTGAAGAACATGGCCTTCCGAGGGGTCGACATGTACCCACTTCCTGCCACTTAGCTTGTGGCGTTCGAATCGCACATGACCCTCCTTCAGGGCAAAGAGAGTGTGATCTTTCCCCATCCCAACACAGTCCCCAGGATGGAATCGTGTGCCTCGTTGGCGAACAATAATATTGCCAGGTATTACTCTCTGCATCACAAGGAAGACAGCATAATCAGAAGATCAAGGAATGAGAACCTTGTGAGGATCACTTGTGAAAATGATGCCAAATATCAAAGATGAGACCACCTCGCCACCAAACTTCTTCACACCCAGATACTTGGGATTTGAGTCCCGCCCATTTTTGGTAGAACCTGCAGTCTTTTTGGTAGCCCAACGCCTGAAGATCAAGCTTAGGCCTCCAGATGCATCTGAAAGCAAGCATGTTTACCATAATGTTGGCCAAGTTTAATCAGAGCAGGCATGACAGAAGCAGAGTCTAATAGACAAGATATTTACCAGTGGCACCACTGTATGTAGGGGACTTAGAAATGAGCTCTTTGAGACCCACTCGTCTGCATACTGTTGAGAGATTCATTATAACCTGCCTTGAAAGAAACAAATCTCTTACAAGAATCAAACAGAGAAAATAACAACAGTGAAGGACATATACAAGAGCATAAGTAAATATGGGCTCGAACCCCTCAGCCAGCAAATCAGTCTATTACCAACCAGCTCAAATCTGATCATGAACTGTGAGATTGTCCCATATCGGTTAATTTGAGAGTGGACATGTCCTTATATAGTGTCGTCTTTGTCCCCAATTTTGAAGGTGACTTTATATTTGCACACGGTATCAAAGCGGATTTTATTCTTCTGATTGAGGACCCAACATTATCCCATTAAGAGTCCCCGCGCGTAGCGCAGTTGGACACCCGCTTGGGTGGGAAGGGGCGCGCCCAGGGTTCGATCCCTGGGCATGCAGGGTTTATCCGTGGCAGGCGTAGTGGTGACCACTGCACCGAAGAACCAAAAAAAAATTTATCCCATTAAGATCCACATGATCTTTGCCCTATGATCGGTTAATTTGAGAATGAACTTGTCCTTATATAATGTTGCCTTTGTCCCCTCAACACCTAGGTTTTGACGGTGACTTTATATTTGCACATGAACAGCCAATAAGGATCCGTTTGATTACATGTAAAACCCCACTCAGGAAAAAATTTCAAGGAAAATTTCACTTTTTGGGTAATTTGGTATCCCTGAAAAGTAAAATCTGGAAAATCTTATCTTAAAATTTTCAGATTTTGGCATCAGCAGTAAAAATCCGGAGGCCATTTTCCCGCGTGCTATAACCCGTCATTTCTCCTTCTTCCTTGCTTACTAGTCAAAGAAACGCGCTACGCGCGAGTAGTATATGTATAGGTGTAGCATAAAAAAACATGTATTATATAAAAAAAACTATACTATTACATGGTTCATATTTTTGAAATTAGAATATATATTATGTTATATTTTTTTCTTTAAAAAGATATTTAATATATTGACATAATATGATTGGATTATAGTTGGTAATGATGATTGCTTACTTCTTACACTTATTTCATCTAAGTATGAGGGTCATATCTATAATAACGTCAAATATCATAATGTTTAAACTGTTTAGCTATAAAACGTCAAATATCATGACATTCAAATTGTTTACTAAAATTAAATTATAAGTTTTAAGAAATCACAAAAATTACAAATGTGTTAAAATTATAATGACAGTCATTTTACTATAAATGCAAAGGCAGAGAGAAAATAAGGGGGAGAGAGAAATAGAGAAAACATAGTAACAGTATCATAACTTGTTGGATGATTTTCATTTATTATAATTCAGAATAGAAGAAAAATTATAATAATTCTCATTATTATGCAATTTCATATTACTTTCGTCGTGTTGCAGATCCTCAATCTTATGAGACATCTTCATGCCAGGTCACAATCAATTCATTGGTTGCTGATTTGTATTCTTTACTTCAAATGTCTTCTTTTTTAAGGTACGAATATAGATATCTAAATATAAATTTTTCAATCCATCCATACGCATATAACGGGATGACATTATTTAGAGAATATCACTCTTCTTAATACAATTTATTTTTTATAAATTTTGACCATCTCAATCCACTAAACATGTATATATTACCCATCCAACTATGACGAAACAAAAAATAATATCTTTTCTTTCTTTTCTTGGACAACAATAGTCAATCCTTTATCACATTCTAATTTTTATGCTTCTTTTCACATAACATCTTCTTTATTTTATTAATATTTTTTGGATCAAAAGCAACCTTATTCTAACATTGGATGTCGAGAAGAAAGATATTTCATTCGAAAATACATGTAGATCGATACACATAAGATTTTCTATTCTTAGTATAAATAGAGTAAGCGTGTTCATCCATCACTACGAGAGAAAAAACAAGATATTATACATGAGCTATATTTTTTTCTAAATAAATAATAATTTTAGAGCGAAGACAATGTTTATACTTTAAAGTAAATTTCAAAGTAAGATCACGTAGAAAATTTAAAACATCTAGCATTCCATCTATCTTGTTGATGCAAAATATTTTAATGATCGTATTTGTTTATTGTTTAAAAGTTCAAAAAGTGCATTCAAGTTTAATCATGACCGAAATCTTTCCATCAATAAAAAATATTTGAAATGAAATAAAATATTTACCACAAATCTATAGATATATACACAAAACTTTATACATAATATGACTAACAATGACAAAAACAAAATATGAAAAACACTACAGAAATTATAGAAACATAAAAAACTACCACAAATCTGTAGATATATAGACAAAAAATTATACATAATATGATTAAAAATGACAAAAATAAATTATAAAAAATGCTATAAAAATTATAAAAACAAAAAATTAATAAGAATAAAAAATTGTAGCTCAAATAATGTAAAAAGAAATCCACCAATAAACCCATTATTTCAGCGGCCCTGATATTACCCCTAAAATGTCATCACCATGCCCCAAATCAAACCATGAATTGTCTAACCGGCCCATTCCTCTGTGCTCCTGGAAGAGAGGGAGACGCAGAGGGAGAGAAAGAGAGAGGGGGAGAGAGGAAGAAGGAGAGAGCGACGATCCCCGTCGGGTCTGCTACATCCGCCGGCGTCGACCCACAACGACTGTAGGTGCTTGACGACGGCCGCTGATGCAGCATCCTCGTATTCGCCAACCACGTCCGCAGCTCCGATCTATGCACCGACCGGATCTGCCAGGCGACCACCGCCGCCTCCCAGTGAGCCAGTCGCCGATGTCCTCCTCCAGAAACCTTTGCTGCCTCTGATGTTGGGGATGGGGGTTCATCGAGGAATGAGATCATAGAAATATGGAGGTGGTCGCTGATGGTTGAGGGGGAGGTGGAGTGATTGGAGCGGCACGCCGTCTTCGCCAAGTACCAAGCAAATCCTCCACGGTGTTGGCGACATCATGCGGCCTTCAGCTAGCCGGTGGGCGTGGAAAAGGAAGACGAGGATGGGGTACGCACTTGGAAAGACCAAAGGCTAAGCTTTGATTGGGTCGCGAGCACCGGTGAAATGCCATGAGGGTCGGATCCCACCTTGGACGCCATGGCCAAAGGTTTCATGGGCAGATCTTAATAGCCTTTCCAACCCCACTCTACCTGATTTACTGCTTATCACCGAAGGCCATCAAACTTAATAGCCCCTCCCCGCTGACCTCTAGGCCCTGATCAAGGGGAGGGGGCAACGGAGGTCGAGGTCGAGGTTGAGCACAAGACCATCGTCTCATTCCCAGTCAGGATGTTGCAGTCGGCGCAGGAAGAAGGGCATCCTCAGCCTCTCAGTGAAGATCTATGCTTTTGATATGTGTTTATAAAATGCTTGAACAAAGCACCCGAACCCGTGGATTTATTCTCCACGAAAGGGTTCATCTTTCAACCTGCGACAGCTCCGAAGAAACCAACCAAGGAGCTGAATGAAACTGACATTGACAACGACATCGACATGTTTGTTAGGCTGGTCAGTCTTCGGGGGACTCACCTTGAGCATGGTGAGGAAAAACCTCGGCGAAGGCCTTGGGAAATCTCTGAAGAACCTCACCGGAAGCCAAAAGAATGACGAGCTCCTCCACAAGTACAACTTCGAACTTTCTGCTCTTTGCCAGTCCTCGTCCTCTTGGTGATGAAAGATCTGCATGTAATCTCAGAAAGTCACCTGTGCCACAACTATAAACTCCAAGTGAATCTAAATTTTTTGGGTATGCAGGTCCATGGGATCAGCAAGCAATGACATCATACTTTCAGCTAGGTCGGTGATGGAGATATCAAGGCTTCCAGGATGGGTTTTCCAGACCAAAGGTAGGAAGAGTGTGAATTTCCCTACACCTGCATAATTGACATTTCTTCTACACACAGCAGGTCACGTCTGCTGATTACCTGAACGCCTCATCTCAGTCTATGAGGCCAAGGAAAGGGTTGGGAGAACCCAGCTTTCACTTCTCTGATATGACTACAGATGGGGAACGTTTTTATACTTCTCGTTACTGCTATCTGTTCTTCCTCTGAATAGTTTTCATACATATGCTTAATAAACAATTAGTGGAGTATGTCTTCCAACGGATTACCTTAGGCAAGAGAGCGAGTCTTTTGTGAATCCTTGTGATCTGCAAGTATGCTTGTGCTCCTTATCCTCTGCCAATGTTTTAAATTAAACTTCAGGAAATCATGTTTCACATTATAAACAATATGGAGTAGCTGGAAAGATAAAAATGGATTACCTTAGAACTTGTGACTACCTGTGCTTTGCAGGTCCAGTGAGTCGCTATGTTCTGCTTTCTGTGCTCTCTAATTTTGCATTAGAGCAGGAGAGCCATGAGCCAACTGATCCATGTTATATTGTATTTTAATTTAAGTTTCCTACCTTTAAATCTGCATTTTAAATTATACGTTTTCCTTATCTTTCCATCTTATATTCTATGTAATCAAAGCAGGACATTAACACTGCTTTAAACACTGCATATCCAGCAGATGTTTCATTTCCTTTTGTTTTGTAATTTTTTCTTCAGACCAATGTCACCGCCAGTACGTTTCATTCAGACGTTATCAGTGCCTTTCATTCTTACGTTTCAGACCATTAAACAGAGGCAATTCTAAGTGTCTTAACACTGCATATCCAGCAGACGTTTCGTTTCCTTTCGTTTTATAATTTTTTCATCTGACCAATGCCATCAGCAGGACATTATTCAGACTTACCAATGATTTTCATAAAGAGGGAACATAAAGAGGCAAGGAAAGGCTGAACCGGAAGACTCAACTGGGCTAAAAGGTAAATAGTGTGAACCGGGCTTAAGATGGAGAACCGGCTGAAGATGAACCGGACGAAAATTCAAAGTGTCACTTCTAATATATAGTATAGATTAGCTAACTACAGTGCCAACCTTTCAAGCACTATTCATCTAGGTTGTATTTTTATCTTCTTTCCCTTCATTTAATCGTCTTTGTCAATTTAATTATTTTTCATTAGTTGTTTTAATTTTTATTAAATATATGTAGAACACTTTATTCAATTTGTCTTTTTTATTTTATTTCTCCTAATTTAAACTGTCTTTGTCAAAATTAATTATTTTTCATTAGTTGTCTTAATTTTTTATGTTTTTAAAAATATCAAAAATAAAATAAAATAAAATTTTTGATGAACAGTGTTAAATAGTGAGCAAGGGGTATGTGGCTCCCTCTCGTCGCAGTGGACCATAAGGTCCCATACAACCCTCCTAAGTAGTAAAAGTTTGCATTTAATGCTATTAACTTTTCACATTTTTTTCTCTTCTATTTGCACAAATACCCGGTGAAAATATTTACCTGAGAACCAAATGGACAATTATGTTTTTTATTTTCATGTAAAAGCTATTCCATAGAAAATATTTTCCCTATGAAAATATTAACCAAACGGATCCTAAGCTTACACTGTTTTCTGTGGGTTACGAAAACAAACACAGAAATGTTATGTGAAATGATGTAGTATGATCTTGGGAAGCAGGAAGTAACCCAGTGCAGATTGATCAATCAACATGGGAGTGCCCAAGGATGAGAACGTAAGAAGGTCTGGTGAGAATTCTCCCACTTCCACCTAAGAAAGAAAAATATCGACCAAACAGTTCAAAAGAAGCTAACTTTCAGCAGGTCCAAAACGAATACGGAACATCTCCTCCTCCAATTCCCCATCAGAGAACAAGAAAACAGCGAAAAACACAACAGAATGCTGCTCCGAAAACCACCCAGATGAAAAAAACTTACTTGGATGGTTGTCGGTACACTGTATTTCCACACAACCTGCATCCTCAAGCTCAAATGGGGAATACCCTTATGGACTTCCCAAATACAAATTTCAAAATCTACAGGCAAGACAGGATATCCCCATCTCCACACAGGGAAGCATAAATGGACCCAAAAACAAGAAAACACACAGGGTCTGAACCATCAAACCCACTCCCCACACACAATACCAGAACTACATAGAAAGCGAAAACAAAGTATGCGAATAAGGAAAACCCCATCTCCGCAGAAATGACCAAAAGAAAAAAAAAATCAGAACATAGCAGATCAATAGAGCCACATTACCTCTCTGACGAGAAATAGAAACTGCACAGAGAGGCGGCGGCGTGGCGAGTTGCCGGCCACGGCAGGTGGGGGAGCCCGGGCAGCGGCTGCTTGAAAGGGCGCAGGAGGGGTGGAAGGTGCAGCTCGATGGGGTGGGGGAGCGAGGGCTCCAGAGTAGGGGTGAGTCGATATGTTCGACGAATAGCCGAGCTTCGATAAAAACTCGGTTTCTCGTTTATTTAATTAGCGAGTTGAGTTTGAAAAAAAAGAAAAACTCAGTTTATAAATGAGTCGAGTCTGTGAACTCGTTTGATTATATTCATGAATAATTCGTTTAAACGTTTGTTAAGAATTTAATTAAATATTTATTAAAAATTATCTAAATATTTGTTAATAATTTATTTAAATAGTAATGTTGTGCAAGTTTAATCTAGTTACCGGTGTGCATGTGGTATCTATCTATTTCATGCATATGTACATAAGTATGCTACACCCGTGTGTGTATACTATATATTATATGTTAAATCAGGTGGTGTGCATGTAAGAACTATTTTGTGGAATAGATTATTCCTAGCTAACTTAATTCATATTACCTCCTAATAATGCGAAGCTCTCGCAATTCTTGTCATTTTATTTTGCCGTGTGTTGAGTCACGCTTATGTAAAACATCATGTACGCATAGGTAGATATCTACGTATATCTTATCTTAGTGTACTTATGTATGCATGTGTATGCCTAGGTATAAATGTTATTGATTGCATGATGTAGTAATATACATGTATACCTTATACATTGTGTATATACGTAGTGCAAATACAGTTCTTTGTGTGTTGAGTCATGTTGTGTATATATATATACATATATATATATATATAACATTGTATATGTATGTAGATATTTATGTACGTATTATTATCTTGATGTACCTATGTATGTATGTGTAGGATTAGTAGTAAATATTGGATGTTTACATGGTATAGTGGTGTATACGTTATACTACATAGGTTTCATGTACATATATGTATGGATTAAGTATGGTTCTGCATGATTTTAAGTTCTGGCAGAAGGGCAATTGGCGTCAACATGGGTGGACGCCCATGAGGTGCCGGCGTCCATATCGATGGACGCCAAGCCTTAAGTAGTCGTCCATATAGGTGGACGTTTACTTCTCTGACCTGCATGCGCAGCAGACCCGGAATTCCGGGGGCAAGCAAGCCCAGCCATTGGGGAGATGTCCCCAACGGCTATCAAGCCCTCACATCACCATCTGCGTGAAAGGAGTGGCCTCTCTCCTATAAACCAATCACTCCTTGCAACCCCAAGAGCTCTCTTTGGCTCTTTGCAAAGAGGAGAGAAAAACCCTAGCTTCTGGGAGAAAAACCTGACTTTGCATGCTTTGATCCGGCGGATTGGAGCTTCATCCGGCCATCTACAGCAACCAGGAGCTAGTTGAAGCATAGAGGAAGGCTTCCCCGACTCCAACCTGCTGTGGAGATCGACCAAGAACCAGGAGGAGTGGTGTTTTGGAGGCTTCTTGGGACTGCCCAAGGAGAGCTTCAACAACAACTTAGGTCCCCTTTGGAGGTTTTAGAAAGGCAAGTAAAACCTAGATCCTAAGCTTGTGCATGTTCCCTAAGTCCTAGGTATTTTTGTGAATTTTAATTCGGGTCCTGGACTCCCCCATTCTTCTTGTATTTGGAGCTCGGTCTGTTTTTCTGCATAGACCAGAACTTGGCGGCCAGATCCCTTGCCGCCGAGCTCTTCTATTAGCGGCTAATGATATGGCCGTTAAGATCCTATAACGACCAGACTATGCCGTTAAGTTCCTCAGGACAGAACAGTGATCTGTTCTCTCCTCCTATATGATAAATTTCTGATGTGTTTCGCATGAGGATATATTGTAAACACTATACATTATGTAATAAGGTTAATAGAATGTGTTTGAGAGATTTTTATACTTTTCTGTGATTTATCTAAATTGTTAGGATTATGTGAAATGCATGTGAAATGAAGATCATGGGTATGGTAGCTTACTGTTTGCATGATCCATGTGTAATTAGACTTCTATAAAATTTTCAGGTGATGTAAATGCATGTCAGTCCATGTTTCGAAAATTTAGAAATTTTCCATGAATATGAAACTTGTTATAATTTCTGTATTAGAAAATAGAGAGCATGCCTAGATTGGTTTAAAACTTCGGAAAATTTGCATGTTGTGCAAAAATTTCGGAGAAAATTTCTGTGATATTATGAATGATAGGTACAGACCTGTGAATGGTCGAATCGAACATTCATGTTATGTTCCATGATAAATTGAATTATAAATGGCATGAGATTGAATGTTTTAATTTCTGTAAATGTAATATGATTCAGAAAAACATGAAAATTTGCATGTGTGATCATAAACCTGAAATTAGTCTGTGGTTAAATTCTCATGTTATTTTGTGCTCTATAAAATTTCCATGCGAAAATGAGTGTTCAACGCATGCTAATATGAACATGGTTGATTTTGTATGTTTCAACCTGATAGTGTGAGGTACTGAATGTTTGTTTTTGTTAACAGTAGTATCATGTTAGGGTTAACTAAGACATGTGAAATTATGGATGTAACATATAAAATGATTCAACAGAATAAGTAAAACATGTGAATAATGTGTGAAAATGCGATAAAGCGAATGTAATGTGTAATAATTGGGCCGAAATGACACTGCTACCCTAGGGGCCTCGAGAGTGTACATAGAAAAGTCCCTATGGAAAGCTCTATGTGCGAAAAGTTGTCCTAAAGGCATTAGGAAAATCCTGGAGGTGGACAAGTACCACTAGATAGGGTGGAGAGGGCTTCTCCGGTCTGCGCAGTTACCAAGATTCACCACTGTATTGCCTAGGTGGTGGGTATGTGATTATGAGTCGTGTTATGTGTTATGCGTTGTGAAAAGAGTTATGAGAATGAGATATTTGTTAGTGTCCTCCTGGTAGTTAGGACTATGTGTCATGGCAATTTTTTAAGCAATGAATATGAATAAAGTGTGAAATGATATGTGAATGTGGCACATGGTAAGTGCAAATGATATGATATGTGATAAGCAAAACAAGAGTAAATGATATGATAATTATGTGAAATGAGACGTGAGGGAGAGTTAATCCAAATGAGAAATTGTGCAAACATGTGAAACCAATGTGTTAGATTACGAAATTGTGATCCTTGATATGTTAATGTGAAATAATGTTATAATAGCAACCTTAAAGTGTATGAAGTGATAGTGTGCTTGCATGTGAAAACTAGTTTACTAGCATGCCATGTTTATGTTTTCCATATGTTAATATCTCAATCGAAATGCCATGCTTAGTATCATATCATGTAGTTTAACATTCATGATGTAATGGTGTATGTGAGTAAACTTAGACAACCATGATTATTTATGCAACGCAAAATATGAACATGTAGACTTATCTAAGGGATAAGATAATATGTGAATAATTATAGATCCATGTAATTGAATGAAATGCATACAAGAACCAAATAAAGTGTGATTATGAACATGGTAAATGCATGAATAATATTGGATCCATGCTAGTTGAAATGCTCAATTAGTATAAAGTTTCATACTTAAGTGCTTATTGATTGCTAAATGGTTTCACCATGTTTAACCTTCAAGTCATGCTATAAAATGTGAAGCTATGTGCATGTGATTTTATTATGTTAAAACAGCAAGTAAATTGTATAAATAAATACGAAAAGGGCATGTGAAAAGAGAGTAGTCATCGTGCTAGCTTGTTCTTTTTCCTCATGCTCAATTTTATGCTTTAGTGATAGAGATATCTATGGAATGAAAAGAATGCGTGGACGAATCAGGCTACATGTTAGGTGTATGAAAAATGTACATGGGTATGATGTAATGCTCATGATTTAGAATAGAAATATGATAGACAAAAGCATGCTCATGTGAATATAATAGGTGTTGCTAGTTAAGAGTAAGAACCATGAGTACCTTCGTGATTTGATGATAGTGTGCATCTCTTTAATGTTAATGCCTTATTGTGAGTGTGACATGTTTAAGTTTAAATCTTTGGTTTGCTTGCTGAGTCTTTGGACTCACTCTTGCTTCGGCGTACAGGTTGACATGTATCATGCACTAGAAGGAAGCTTAGTGAGGATCGCCAATTAGAAGACTATTTTGTGGAGCTGCTACTATAGTTGTACTTTTCTTTTTCTCGTAGTATGAAAAGAATTATTGTATGGACAATATTTGGACAATGTAGTTCTTTTATCTTGTATTAATGTGGACATTGTCTTTCTATTTCACTATTTAGATTGTGGAATATGTGTTGGTGATGAGTTAAAGTTGAGTTATTTATTTATTCCGCTGTACTCTATTGCTATCCAAGTACATATCAACCTATCGACTAGTGTTGGGTACATGTGTAACGCCCCGACGCGGAATATCGGAGCGGGATTACAGTTATTAAATAGTACAGAGTGAGAATAAATGCAAACCATTGCACAAATGGTATAATACCAAATAAACCAATTTCATTAATAATCCAACAATCTCCATTACATCATCATATCAGAGCCAAAACTAGGGCCCAGAGTACTTTATTGAAAATCAAACTATTACATAATGACTAACTGACTCACTAACTCTAAAATTACTAATTACTACTAGATAGCACTGGTTTCTGAATGGTCACTTGAGTCTCCTCATCGGTCCCTCCTCGTGAGTGTGGTCATGATCCGACTCACCTGAAACACATTAAATAAATACGCAGGATGAGCGAATAACGCCCAGTAGGACTTAATATCTCATGAACACAAGCATGCTTTAAATAGTTAATGTTTTAATGGCAGGCTAACTAGAGAGTAAAGTCATGTAGAGCATGTCACGATAACGAGAGAACAATTACAACTGGCACAGGGAAAATAGTACAACGAGAACGATAATAGAATGGCCATGTAACGATATAACATGTAAATTGCACAACGGTGCACTAGTAACGATCACACTTGCACTTGTAGAGATAGCACTTTGATTGTCATAGATTAATCTAGATAGTAAACTGGCGCTGGATGCATGCCGTAACACATCCTATGATCATTTTAACTCCCATGGGTACTGGCACTTTTCGGGCGCTCCTCCCAGGACCTGATCGGGCCCTATTGCACTGGCATTAGTCATTTCTTTTATCTTAGACAATCACACGAATGGCCAATAGAGTACCAAGAAGAGATAAGAGAGTACTAGACGAGATAGATGAGAGTGTAGAGAGAACGTGAACAGATGAGAGTAAAGAGACTGTAGATGAGAGGGGTACATTCGTAAAACGATAATAAACCGATAGTAACGGTTGCACAACACCAAGTCGGGTGCCGGCAGTCTGGTAGAAGTCACAACCGCCCCTTAGCCGTGCTGTGTACACGGGTCAGGTGGTCCGGTGTGAACTCAAGACGAGAAGGAATATACTAAGGTATGGATCGTACTGATCCCTAAGGTGTAATAGGTTTTGAGGTACAACCAGCTCGTTGACTAAGGACGTGCGCCAAAGCCAAGAAGACTTACGGAGGTCTTGACAAGGAGTCCCTGGTCCAGCGAGAGAGTATTCCCGGTGGAGAGGTGGTCCAAGTCAAGGGAAAAAGTGTGTAGAACGGGTCCGTCGTGCCTCGAGTGCTCGAAGGCCGAGGGAAAACGGTAACGGTAGATAAAATGCGCGAGTAAAAATGGAAACAATTGTATTTAACAAAATAGGGTAATTAGTCATTTATTTCGATAATTTACCGAATACATTATTGCATAATTTATCAAGGTCAAATGGCATTTACAATGTTATGTATGTGCAAGTGTAAAGAAATCTTGAGGATATGACAAGTCGTGCAATTGTCATTTTAAATATTTAAATTTATATCATTAATGTCAATTATTATTTTACCAAGTCGAATCAACTATAACATGGGTTAATCATGGCTAATTAAGAAGTATATAGACTAATCAGCAGGGATACAAGCATAATTATTAGTTCTGGCAGAAATTTCAAGAACGCGACGGGGGTGCCCGTCGCGATCATGTCGCGACGGGGCGCAGGGGCGCGTTACACATCGTGTCGTGACAGGGTATCCAGTCGCGGTTATGGTCGCGGTGGTGCGGCCTGGCGCGACAGCGAAACGGCCGGCCTGGCCTGGTTCGGGTTTGGAATGCGGCGGCGAGGGCCGTCGCGTTCATGACGCGGCCTGAAGGCCCGACCGCGACACACCCGTTATCGCGGCGCATCGCGCCGTCGCGATAACAGGGGCGGTCCAGGGTTTTTCCCTTTTCTATGTGTGGACCTTTCTTGATACAGGGTCAATCTAAATTCAATATAAATTCGCACGGTGATCCAAAAAGCATGAAACTAGTTTTAAACGAAAGTAGACATGTATATCTATCAACATGCACAATTAATTTGAAAATAGTCAAGGTTTAGACATGCATTGATCAGGTTACTTTTCGGTGACCTAAACAGGCACAGTCAGTGTTCCACGAATTATTTAGGGATGAATAAATGATGAAAAATTATGAAACCAGCGACGTTTGAAAGCTAATGTAGTAGTATTTATGATAATTTTCATGGAGTGATGTCAAGTTTGCACGAGGTTAAAAGGAAACAAGGAGGGTCGAGTGCATGTATCTGACAGACAGATATTCAAAGAATTAATTCTCCCTCATGGGAGATTGAAATAGAACGAAACAAGGGCGTTTGAAAGATATTGAACTGTAGTATCATTGAGAATTTTATCATAGCATGGGAACAAGTACGTGCAGAGGATTAGAGAAAAACATGAGATTAGGGTTCATGGTCACAGCAGGGTTTCATGAATTAAATTCGCCCAAATGGATGAACAGAATACAATGAAACTATAGGGCTTTTGAAGAGGTACATGAAGGCTACCTAGAGTAATGTTTCACGATTTTAGCTTGAGAGATTGCCTACCTTTTTCGTGAAGTAAGAAAACCCTAGTTTGAATGACGAAAATAAGGAGAACCTTCTTGCTCCAAGCCTTCTCCTTCCTTGCTCCTTGGTCCAGATCTTCTCCTCTTTGTCTCCAAAGGTCTTAGCATGAAATTGTGGGGTGCTAGGGTCAAATGGGAGGTGTTTGATGGCTTTAGAGTTCTAAATCAACTAAAACTCATTCTTTCTCATCCAACTCCAAAATTGGTATTTATCTCCCACTTTCTCTTATTTATCCACCTAATAGAGTTGGGAAGAGATCCAATTCGTGGGTAGAGGTTTAGGAAAGTCTAGGACTCTTTTTAGGATGGATATGGACTATTTAATAATTATTTCAAACCCTTTCCTAATTATCACTTATTTTTATTCGATTTGACTTAATTATTTCTCATCCCATGATGGGCTAACTCTATTTGGGCCCAATTTATTAGGTTTGAGTTATTAGAGTAACCCACTGATAATTTAGCTAATGGGTATGCATTAATTCCTTTTATTAAATGTATTCTCCCCTTTATTATAATTAAATGATTTATGTCATTTATTAAATAATAATTTTTATTTTCCTGATTTTAAAAATCAAGGGTGCTACATCCTCCCCTCTTAAAAAGAATTTGGTCCCCAAATTCATAGAATCGTAAGAGGAAGAATGACTTACTGAATATTCCGGATAATTCCGTCGCAATAACGCTTCGGGCTCCCACGTGGCCTCTTCGACTCATGGTTTCTCCATATACCTTCACCACGGGTATAGACCGATTCCGAAGCTGTTGCATCTTCTTGTCCAAAATTTTTACTGGCCTTTCTTCATAGGTCAATCTTATCAAAATATGTCATCATAGCTGATTACGTGTGACAGATTATTAGTATTTCCTCAGCGTGGATACATGGAAAACATTGTGTACTGTTGCAAACTGGGGTGGTAGTGCCAGTCGATACGCTACCTCGCCCACTCTATCTAAACTTCAAACGGACCTATGAATCTTGGTCTCAATTTTGCCTTTCATCCCAAATCTTTGGAATCCTCTGGTCGGGGATACTTTTAGCATTACATGATCTCCGGCTTGAAATTCCAAGTCTCTTCTCTTTTGTCTGCATAGCTCTTTTGCCTAGATTGAGCTATCCTAATTCTGTCTCTGATAATTGTATGTCTGCTAGTGCTCTGCACCATGTCTGGTCCCAGCCATTGCTGTTCACCTACTTCATTCCAGCATACTGGCGATCTGCAACTCCTGCCATACAGTGCTTCAAATGGTGCCATTTTAATGCTGGCCTGATAAGCTATTGTTGTAGGCAAATTCTATTAGAGACAGTTGTTCATTCCAATACCCTTCAAAGTCATAGCACAAGCTCGTAGCATGTCCTCCACTATCTGATTTGTTCTTTCGGTCTGTCCATATTGTGGGTGGAAGCTGTGCTAAAGTTGAGTTTTGTGCCTAGGGCAGTCTGGAGTCCCTTCCAGAATCTAGAAGTGAATCTGGGGTCACGATCTGAGACAATGGATACTGGAACTCATGTAGTGGACTTCTTTCACATACAAAGCTGCTAACACATCCACACTTCAAGTGCTCTTAATGCAAGGAAGTGTGCAGACTTGGTTAAACGGTCCACAATAACCCATATATAGCATCAAGTCCACCACGAGTTGGGTAAACCCATGATGAAATCCATTCCGATGCTTTCCCATTCCATTCAGGTATGTCAAGGGGCCTAAGTACACCCGCCGGACGCGGTGTTTCTTTTACCTGCTGACAAGTGAGGCAGTGCGCGGCATGCTCAGCTACCTCACACTTCATGTTTGGCCACCAAAATGACCTCTTCATGTCTTGGTACATCTTGGTTGCACCTGGATGTATTTGTATTTGGTCTTGTGGGCTTCATCCATCAGTTTCCTTTTCAGCTCTTCATTGTCAGGCACACATGTCCTGGCTTGGAATAATATTCTTCCATCTTCAGCGATGGAGAAGTCTGGCTTGTCATCTATGGTCTCCTTACTCTGAGTAGAAACGATCATTAGCCAAGTTGCTCTCGATCTCGACAAAGATGTCGGTTGGGCTTTAAACGATTAGCCACTTATCATCTTTCACTCCTCTTTCAAATTCAGATTAGACTGGCGAATTGCTTTGACAATTGCATCTCGCCCATGACTAGACAGGCAACGAAGCTACTGGCTTTCTACTGAGTGCATCAGCTACTGCATTACCTTTGCCTGGGTGATATTGAATATTGAAATCAAAATCCTTCAGTACTCCAGCCATCTTCGTTGTCTCTATGTTAAGCTCCTTCTGAAGATAAATACTTCAAACTCTTGTGGTCGGAGTAGACAATGAATTGCTCTCCATATAGTAATGCCTCCAGATTTTGAGTGCAAATACCAAAGCAGCCAGTCTAAGTTCATGGACAGGATAGTTAACCTCATGTTGTTTCAATTGCCTTGATGAATAGGCTATCACTTTCTCATTCTGCATAACACACAGCCTAAACGATTCCAGATGCATCAGTGTAGACTGAGAATCCTGCTCCTTCGACTGGTAATGCGAGGACAGGTGCAGACGTCAACAACTGCTTCAGTGTCTGGAAGCTCTTCTCGCACTCCTTACTCCAGACATAGGATTTCTTTTCGCGTAAGACGCGTAAGCGGTAACAGCGATTTGGAGAAATCTTTATGAACCTCTGTAATAACCAGCCAGTCCAAGAAAGCTTCTGATCTCGGTGACATTGGTCAGCCTTTCCAGTTCAGCACAGCTTCTACCTTGGAAGGGTCGACAGCGATACCATCCTTGGAAATGACATGGCCTAGGAAACGAACCTCCTCGAGCCAGAATTCACACTTGCTCAATTTGGCGTAGAGGTGGTCCCGCAAGATTTGCAGAGCGATCCTCAGATGCTCCTCGTGCTCTTCTTTGGTTTTGGAGTATATGAGAATATCATCAATGGATACCACGACGAAATGTCGAGGTAGGGCGGTAGATGCTGTTCATTAATTGCATAAAAGCTGCAGGAGCATTGGTTAGTCCAAAAGGCATGACTACAAATTCATAATGACCGTACCTGCTCCTGAAAGCTGTCTTGTAAATATCTGCATCTTGAATCCTCATCTGATGATATCCGATCTAAGGTCAATCTTAGAAAAATATTTAGCTCCGATATTTGATCAAATATTATCGACACGCGGCAGAGGGTACTTGTTCTTGATAGTGATATTGTTCAACTGCCTGTATCGATGCATAACTCATAGATCGTCCTTCTTCTTGACGAACAACACTGGTGCTCCCAAGGAGAAGTACTTGGCCTAATAAAAACCCTTTTCTAAAAGTTCATCAGTTGCTCTTTCAATTCTTTCATTCAGCAGGGGGACATCCTGTAGGGTTGACGTGAGACTGGTGCAGCTCCAGGTACGTGATCAATTGAGAAATTTACATCTCTCTTGGGTGGAATGCCTGGCAGCTCATCGGGAAACACGTCTAGATATTCTTGCACTATGTGGATGTCTGATATCTTAATTGCTTCTTCTTAACTATAATTGCGGCGAGAAATGCCACACAGCCCTTTCTTATCATGTTCTGTGCTTTATAGCAGACGAGGGAAAGTATCGCTTGTGCCTACGTCCTGTGAAGGTCAGCTTAGGGATTCACTAAAAGAAAATTTCCCTCTTCTACAATCCACGATAGCCATACGTGGATAGCCAATCGGCTCCAAAATGACATCATAGCCTATGGGCATACAGATCAAGTCAGCTCTAAGGTTAAGTTCACCAACCTTACATCAGCTAATGAAAAATATTTATTTAATTGAGCCTTTCTCTAGTGGTGTTGTGACAGATAATCAAATGTCATAGATGCAGGTTTCTCATTTAGGGTATCAGCAAAATGCTTGTGATATGAACGAATGCGTTGCGCCAGTATCGAACAAAACAAATGCTGATTGAGAAAAGAATGGTAGTGTACCTTCTACAACTCCACCTTCCTCGGTGATCTCCACCTCTTGCAGGGCTTGGAGTCTGCCTGGCTTCTTTGGTCCCGCAGGACGCTTCTCATTCTCCCTCAGTAATGGGCATTCTTGAATGCGGTGATCACGACTGCCACAACGAAGGCATGCACCTGCCTTCCTCCAGCACTCTTCCGTTGTGTGACCAAGCTTGTCACAGTGTTTTGCATCTGGGCTTGTGTTCGGAACAGTAGTGCTGGGGACTTTGGGCTTCCACTCCTGGCTTGGCCCGTCAGTGATACTTAACGCCTTTTCTTGTCGTTAGTAGGCTTGTTTGATACTCCGGAAGTTTGCTCCTTCCTGAACATTCTACCCTTGATGCGCTCAGTGAGTTCAGTCGCATCTTCCAGGCATTGTGCTCTCCTGACCATCTCTGGGTAGGTCTGAATATCAAATGGTGCTAGCTGTGTAATATATGCGGGTCTAAGCCCGTTGAGGAATCTCTTCGCCTTCATCCTCTGAGTACTAACCAGATGATTGGCGTAGCGAGCCAATCGAGAGAACTGTGCCTCATATTCTGCAACCGTCAGGTTTCTCTGTTTCAGAGCGGCGAACTCGGCGGCTTTCCTTTCTTGAATTCTTCTGAAAATATTTGGAGTTGAATTGCTCCTTAAACTCATTCCATGTAAACTGAGCATCTGCCCGGTGGCCTCAATGGACTCCCACCACGCACGGGCGTCCCTTTCAAGCTGGAATGTGGCAAGTAAAAGCTTATCTCCATCCGCGCAATGCATGACGCGGAAGATACCTCAATCTCCTTGAGCCAGTTCTCGGCCTCATCAGGGTCTGTGGTACCGCTGAATCGAGGCGGGTTCAGGTTGCGGAAGTTCCGGTGCAATTCACCAGCTCCTCAGTTGTTGTTGTGTTATTATTGTTGTTGGCTCCAGCAGCCTGAAGTAAAGCTTGAGTGAGTTGCTGGATGTATGCTGCATATCACGGAGTTGAGCACGCTCCGCTGCCATTGTTGATATTTAGTTTCCTTCAAAAGAGAATCTAAATGTAAGTCGTTGAATTTGCACTAAGTTTGTGCGTGTGTGTATCCTTTTATCTTATTACCCACGGTTCTACCCATCTCACATAGGTATGGAATTAGACTCTAAGTCAAGACAGGTCAAACCTAGATCATCCTATACTTAAGAATAACCTAGGCTCTGATACCACAAAACTGTAACGCCCGACGCGGAATATCGGAGTGGGATTACAGTTATTAAATAGTACAGAGCGAGAATAAATGCAAACCATTGCACAAATGGTATAATACCAAATAAACTCCAATTTCATAATAATCCAACAATCTCCATTACATCATCATATCAGAGCCAAAACTAGGGCCCAGAGTACTTTATTGAAAATCAAACTATTACATAATGACTAACTGACTCACTAACTCTAACTATACTAACTACTACTAGATAGCACTGGTTTCTGAATGGTCACTCTTGAGTCTCCTCATCGGTCCCATCCTCGTGAGTGTGGTCATGATCCACTCACCTGAAACACATTAAATAAATACGCAGGATGAGCGAATAACGCCCAGTAGGACTTAATATCTCATGAACACAAGCATGCTTAAATAGTTAATGTTTTAATGGCAGGCTAACTAGAGAGTAAAGTCATGTAGAGCATGTCACGATAACGAGAGAACAATTGCAACTGGCACAGGGAAAATAGTACAATGAGAACGATAATAGAATGGCCATGTAACGATATAACATGTAAATTGCACAACGGTGCACTAGTAACGATCACGCTTGCACTTGTAGAGATAGCACTTTGATTGTCATAGATTAATCTAGATAGTAAACTGGCGCTGGATGCATGCCGTAACACATCCTATGATCATTTTAACTCCCATGGGTACTGGCACTTTTGGGGCGCTCTTCCCAGGACCTGATCGGGCCCTATTGCGCTGGCATTAGTCATTTCTTTTATCTTAGAAATCACACGAATGGCCAATAGAGTACCAAGAAGAGATAAGAGAGTACTAGACGAGATAGATGAGAGTGTAGAGAGAATGTGAACAGATGAGAGTAAAGAGACTGTAGATGAGAGGGTACATTCGTAAAACGACGATAAACACGATAGTAACGGTTGCACAACACCAAGTCGGGTGCCGGCAGTCTGGTAGAAGTCACAACCGCCCCTTAGCCGTGCTGTGTACACGGGTCAGGTGGTCCGGTGTGAACTCAAGATGAGAAGGAATATACTAAGGTATGGATCGTACTGATC
>CM024764.1:97638621-97691012 GCA_014218235.1 Colocasia esculenta | reverse complement strand
CTAATTTCGTGGGTAATAAGTTAGGATAAGTCTAGGACTCTTTTAGGGATTTATATATGTCATTTAGTATTTATCTAATCCCTTTTTCTAATTATTACTATATTTAAATCCGAATTTCACTTAATTAACTCTCATCTCATGGTGGGCTCTTCATATTAGGACCCAACAATCCTTGTTAGGTCCATTAGCAAAACCCATTACTAATTTAACTTAATGGGTATTGTTTTAATTTTATTTATTCACCTTTTATTCTAATTTAAATCTATTTATCACACTTATTTAATTAATTTCTTATTTTTAATTTGACTTAAATCAATATTTCTAATCTTCATCATTTGGGCTCTTACTCTTGCCCAATAACTCTGTGAGCCTAATTATACAACTCATGTACTTACTTTTCTTAATAGATTTTTAATTATCTTTTATTAGAGAATTTATTCATGGGCCAAGATTTTCCATTGGTCCAAATATCATAATGGGTTATCAACCCATATTATTTAAAGTCTACCCCATGTTAATTTCATTTATAATTCGCTTGGCTCATAAAATTTGGGTTCTTTGACTTATTCCTTAATTACGTTAATAAGTCGCATAATTTCTTAACTTGATCTAAATGATTTTTCTGTGCCCAAATTTTATGATGGGTCATTAGAGAACTTATTTAAAGTATAACTATTATTTTTACGAATTTTTATAGGGTTTATATGTATGTGATAATAATGCGTACTTTTTTAACTGGTTGAATTTATTAATTGAGAAATTATCAATTTATCTATATTTTTAAATTACGGAATTTTTTTCGGGGTACTACATGTATAGTCAGGAAGACGATTTAATTAGCAACGAATACATGATAAAAATAGGGAAATGGGGGCGTTTTGAAAGCTATAGATGCAGCAGTATTTATGAATTTTTACGCGGCATGGGATTAAGTACATGCGTGGATTGAAAGCAATGATGAAGGTTTCGGGTGCATAGTATGGATAGAACTTAGAACATTTAATACTCCTTCATGGAGTAACGAAAATTGGGCAAATCATAGGGCTTTGCAAGAGGGGATCATGGTCTACCTAGGATAAAATTTAATTAGTTCGTGCTTGAGAGATTGTCTACCTTTTTGCGTTGTAAATTCTTAGGGTTTGGGTGACGAATTTTCCAACTCCTCCTTTCTCCAAGCCTCCTTCTTCCTTGTTCTCCTCGTCCTTAGCCTCCTCTCCTCGTGCTCCAGAGCTCCAGCAACGAAGTGGGACTTGGTAGGTACGAATTAGAGGTGTTTTAACTAGTGTAAGAGTCCTAAAACTTTTAAAACTCTTCTCCCCTCTTCAAACTCTGAATTTACATAATTATCCCCTATTTTTTAGCCATATCTACTAATAGGATAGGGAAGAGGTCTAATTTGTGGGTAGAGGGTTTGTTTGTAGGTCTAGGACTCTTGTAGAGATTTATAAACTAGTTTAGTCATTATCTTCCCCCTTTTAATTTATTTAATAATTAACTCCGAATTTTCTACATTATCTCTTCCTATTCTAGCATTTATCCTCTAATTGGCTTAGGGAGAGATCTAATTTCGTGGCTAATGGGGTAAGATGGGATGAGGACTCCTTTTAAGATAATTGTGGGTGGGTATTTAATGATTATCTTAACCCCTTTTCCATTTATTATTAATTTAAGTGCGAATTTAGCTTAATTAATACTCATCCCAAGATGGGCTCTTCTCATTCGGGCCCATCAATCCATGCTTGGGCCCTTATGATAACCCGTTACTAATTTAACTTAATGGTTTTAGTTTAATTCTATTTATTCACCCTTATTCTAATTTAAATCTATTTATCACACTTATTCAATTAATTTTATTTTAATTCAATTTGCCAATATTTCTAACATTCATCATTTGGGCTCTTACTCTCGGTCTAATAACTTATGTGAGCTTAATTGTACAACCCATATTCTTAATGGGTTTTAATTATCTTCTAGTTAAAGAATTTATTCATGGGCCAAGATTGCCTATTGGTCCAATTATCATAATGGGCTATCAACCCATATTATTTAAAGTCTACCCACATGTTCATTTTGATTTTTAATTCACTTTGGCTCATATAATAATGGGTTCTCTGACTTATTCCTTAATTACGATAATAAGTCGCATAAATTCTTAAACTAGGTCCAATGACTTCTTTATGCCTAAATTTCTTGATGGGTCATTAAAGAATATTATTTGTGGAGGTGATTTCCTGTTTGGGCCGGAGCCAAACGGGCCTCCACTGAAGAAGATGGGGAAGACGAACGCCGGTAGCGGACGAAGGTTCCTGCAGTCACCAGAAATGATCAGGGGGCCCGGTGAAGACCGGGGAAAACCCTCCGATGCCTAAGTCAGTATGAGGCTTGCAAGGCACGGGGTTTTTGAGTGTAAGGGTGTGTTCGCGTGAGAGAGAACGTACCAGTGCATGGTCCTGTACCTGTATTCTTATAGGCGTAGGTGCTGAGGCCGACGTGCGTAACGTTGATAGATCGTACCTGGAAAGGCGCCTTGATGGGCGCGCATAACGGGAGGAGTTATGCGCTCAGATGTCCGTTGGGATGCCAGGCAGTTAACGCGCCTCTTGATGATGGGGCGCGTGACCTGGGGCGGTTATAACCGTCGTGAGGACGCGATGGGCTGCTCGGAAGTCTCTGGAGGAGGCTGCCGAGCAGGTGACCCACATGGGGGTCGAACGTGCTGTTCGGTAGCATCTGTAGCTGCCCAGCGCAGCAGAATTAATCCCCCTGTGCGGAAACAAGCTGCTAAGGAGCTCGGCGGTGCTTCGCTTGGGGTGATTGCCCTGTGGGGTCCTTTTAAATGATCCTTGCGAAGGCGTGGAACCCTACGAGGAGGCCACGTAGAAAGGGGAGGCGTTGATAGGCCCTGATGGGTCATGATGGGCTTAGGTGGCAGAAAATAGCCACCACACTTGCCCCCCACGCCCTCAAGTGGCTCAGAAGCCGGAGCGCTTGAGGGCGGCGACCTGCTCGGGTGTCATCTCCGCCATAAATGCGGTATCGTCCTCGGAGATCCGAACAGACCTGTGGCGACGCCGTTATAGAAGGGTTCACCTCGAACGTGAAGCCTTCATGATGACGACGTGGGTCGTGTCAAACCCGGAACGTCATATGCCAGCTCTGAACGGTCACCCGCGGGTCATTCGAGAAGAGACTTGGAGTGGAGGGAAACGCTATTTCCGGTCCCGCTTCGAATTTCGCGCCTCACCTTCCTTATAAGGAAGGGGAGGAGGTGAGAGCGGGACCTTCGTCTTCAAAAAATCTTCGGAGTTTGTTGTCTCCAGAGGCACCAGCCAGCCTCTTCTTCGCGCTTCCCTCTGCTCCTTTGCTTCTTCCTCTCCGTCCGCCGTGCAGTCCACCTTCCAGTGATGGCCCAGAAGGGGAAGGAGATCGTCGGAACCAGCGGGACGCCGCCGGTGAAGACGAAAGCGGTGAAGCTCCGGAGTTTCGAAGGTCTTCGAGAGTACTTCCGTATTGGCGAAGAGTACGACATCGTCTTGATGCGCGAAGACGAGTCGTACCTGACCACGAGGCCTGGGTGCTTCGTTCTTTCGCTGGACCTGCTGGAAGCTGGCCTCCGGCTACCGATGTCGGAGATCGCGAAGGAGCTTCTCCGGAGCTGGAAAGTGGCGCCTATTCAGCTGACGCCGAACTCCTGGAGGTCCATCTTCATCTTCTGCATTATATGCAAGAAGAGAGGCATCGAAGCGACTGCGGAGATCTTCAGAAGCCATTTCAGCTTGGCCTGCTCTCCGCAATCTGGAATGGGCATCGTGTACGTAAAGCATCGTACGAACCGAATGCGGATCAACTTCTCGCCCCGGCTATCCAACAACAAGGGGTGGACCGGACGTCTCTTCTTCGTGGGGCGGAGAAAGGGGGCGAACGTCCCAGAGTGGGACTTCCCCGTTAGGGTGGCAGAGCCACTGAAGAGGACAGACATGGCCCCCTTTTTGATTCAGGGGGCAGCTGCTGCCTCCCAGTCGCTGAACACGGTCGGGGTCAACCACGCTGAGGGGTACCTGACCGAATACAAGCTTGTGAAGTATAAGCTTAGCCGCGCCTGGGGTAAGCCTTCTGTTGCTTGTTTCATTTTCCCACATACATGGGTTCTGATTCTTCTTCTGTTTCTTCCAGATGACGAAGAGGTAGCTGCTGGTCGGGGCCAGAAGGAGATGGCGAACTACGCTGAAACGATCCCTGTTAGCCTTCACTTGATAAAGCTGGACGAGGATGCCCCCGTGAAGGAGTCCGGGGCGGTGTCTTCAGAGGTGAGGCCGTCTCGGATGGGGCCCACCAAGAAGGCAAAGACCGCGGCAGGAGGAGGTGCCATGAAAAAGGCATCTGAGAAGGCAGTGATCACAGAGGCGGCTTCTCTCCCCCAACCGAAGAGGAAAGAGAAGCGCAAGGCGGCCCAGATGGAGTCGCGAGCCGTAGATCATACCTCCGAAGAGGAGGTGTCCGACGAGCGCCGAGCTCGTAAGAAGAAGAAGGCGGCCAGGGCGGTGCCGCGCACTATAGAGGCCGCCGAGGGAGCAGAGGAGGAAGAGGAGGATCTTGAGCCTCTGCTGGCACGGAGACCTTGCCAAGTCGTGAGGACGCCCGAACGGAGGGCGTCCGTAGCTTCGATTGTGGACCGTTCAGAGGCGGTCACGAAGATGTCCACCGAGCTGGGTCTGATCATGGTCAGCGACGAATCGGACCACTCCGGAGGGTGGGCAAAGTCGCCGATGCACGAGACCCAAGGAGTCCTGCCCGGTGAAGGCATTGATCAAGGAAGCGCCGAGCAGGGTGGCGCGTCACATGAGGGCGCAAAGTTCAGTGCCGAGGACGGGGCGGTCGCCGCGGACTCGGGGAGAGGAGTGGGAGAAGTCAATACTCTCACTCCTGCGACGGCAGCAGAGTCCGATGCTGGCAAGGCAGTTCTTCCGAGGGGGAATGTTCCGCAAGGAAGTGGAGAAATCCTGCCCCCCATGCCCCCTACCTCGGTGATCACTGTAGGTTGTGTAGTCGGCGAGAGTGCAGCCAACGTGATCGCTGAGGAAGATGTAGTCGGCGAGGGTGCAGTCCACTCCGGGGAGGGAGGCACTCAGGCGCTTGGCAATGCCGAGGAGGGCCGCGCGATGGCCTCTGCAGCATCTGCCAATGAAGCTGGCGGGGAGGAGCGACCAGCGACTAGGCAGGAGGCCTCCGAAGCAGATCGGTCGGTGGTCTCGCCAAGCGCTATTGTTGTCGCCCCAATTGCTAAAGGAGTCCCATCTTCCACTGCTGCTGCTGGAGGCGAAAGCTCTGGGGACGACCGCAGGCCCCTAACCGAGGTGTTGAGGAAGGGTTTGCCCGAGCTGCCCTCGAAGGAAGCACTGGCGGCCGCCGTGGAGTATCTAGAGGGTGCCATACCAAGGGAGCTACCTCCCTGCCCCAGCGCCTCACAGCTCGAGATGCTGGCGCGGGGTCAGCAAGTGGTCTCCGATCGGACCCCGGAGATCTCCAGTGGGAGCCATCGTCCTGAGGCCCGATCCGATGGCGACGAGGAGGTGGACTTGGTAGCACTCATGAATGGAGTGACCAAGTCCCTGGAGGTGCTGCGAAGGCTTGCTGTCCGGGCTCAGCATCACCAGCCACTTTGGGAAGCGCAAGACGCCTTTTGCCAGGAGCTGATGGAACAGCACAGAGTCCGGGAGACCGAGCTGCAGAATGAGGTGGAAAACCTCAAGACTGCTCTTCGGACCTCCGAGCTCGATTTGGCCGTAGCTTGAGCAGAGAAGGAGGCTCTTGCCAAAGTGCTTGCTGACGCCAAGGCCCAGGGTGTTGCCGAGTACAAGGCCGGAGAAGACTTCAAAGCTGATTTGGAGCAGTATGGGGCACGCTGCTACAAGATCGACCTTGAGGCCGGGGAGGACCTCGGCCGAAGTCGGGCAATCACCGAGCGGGCTCGGGAAGCTTTTGAGGCTGCCGTAAGGGAGTGTCGGCGCCGTACGAACGACGCGCGCTTAGACGGGGTGTGATTCGCCCAGTTCCAGTCAGGACGGATGCCTCCTATCGATGATAGCGTCGGCCCCTCCAAACAAGCTTCTTGATTGTAATCTGGGCCTTCCGCCCTTTTTGTCATCTTTTGTAACCTGGCCGAAGAGGCATACATGTAAGCGAAAATTATAAATGAACATTTCCGCTTTAGGGGTTTGTTTGTAGCTTCACTTTTTCCATCTTCTTCCTTTTGTCATAGTCCTGCTCGGATGGAAATCCGCTAGTTTTATAAGCGTTGCATGTACAGCGCAGATCATTGGGAACCGCAAAAGGGGTTCCGACCAGGGGTGTATGCTAGACGCTTGTGAAACAAAGGAACAGGGAGAAGAGAAGTAGGATGCTGAACAAGGGCTTTTATAAATGATAAGCCTTGAGGTTAGATACATGCCAAGTCCTGGGTATGGCTTCGCCACTAGGGGTAGTTAGCTTATATGAGCCTTTCCCGAGGACATGGGTGACCTGATAAGGTCCTTCCCATTTGATGGCAAGTTTGTCGACTGCTCTTCGGGGATCCGAAGTTGAACAGCGGTGCAGAACCAAATCTCCCACGTTGAACCGCCTTTCCCGAACTCGCGAATTATAGTATTGTGCAAGCCGTTGCTGATAAGAAACAAGGCGAATGCTGGCGTCGCTCTGTCATTCGCCAAGCATATTCAAGTTTTCCCGAAGAGCACGGTTGTTGGCGGCTTCATCGAAGGGTTGTTCGAATGGTGGGAAGAGCTACTTCCAGAGGCACAACAGCTTCTGAGCCGTAAGCCAAATGGAAGGGTGTTTCTCCCGTGGCCACTCGAGTCATTGTTCTGTGGCACCAAAGAATTAGGGAGCTCGTCAATCCATGACCTCCTGCAGCCTCCACTCTTGTGCGGATCCCGTTGTAGCAGTGTTCGGAGGTGAAGTGGTTGTAGATTCCGAGCTCGACACATTTCTGTTTGAAGAAGGTGCTGTCGAACTGCTTCCGTTGTCGGAGGTGATCACTCTTGGGATGCCAAACCTGCAGAGAAGGTTCTTCCAGACGAACTTCCACGCGACTTGTTCGGTGATCGTGGCAACAGGTTCGGCTTCGATCCACTTGGTAAAGTAATCGATGGCCACGAACAGAAACTTCTTCCGACCTTGGGCCTCTGGGAAGGGACCCAAGATATCAATGCCCCATCTGGCAAAAGGGCGCGGCTCAAACAGGTTATGGAGCTGTTCGGCTGGTTGCTTGATGAGCTGTCGAAACTTTTGGCATTCTGGGCATTTCCTGGCAAAGGTCATGCAATCCTTCTGGAGAGAAGGCCACCAAAACCCTGCTCGGATAAGGCTGCGTGCTAGCGTTCTGCCCCCCAGGTGGCTTCCGCATAGCCCCTCGTGGACTTCTTCTGTGGCCGCAAGGGCCTCCTCAGGGTTGAGGCAACGTAGAAGAGGTCTTGAAAGGGACCGCCGGTACAGTTTGCCTTCTACGAGGGCGAAATGCTGAGCACGCATCCTGGTTTTCCGAGCTTCGCTCTGTTCGGGTGGAAGCTCACCCCGGAGTAAGTACGCCAAGAGAGGGTCCATCCAACTCGGAGTTGGTGGGCCCGTCTCTATGGCTGCGATGTCTACTTCAGTGCTCGGCGAGGCGAGCTCTTCAATAAACACGGAGCGGGAAGGGGCGATGTCACCTGAGGATGCCAGCCTGGCAAGTGCATCTGCTCGCGCGTTCTGCTCCCGTGGGACGTGTATGACTTCGAAGTATAGGAGACCCTCTGCTTGGCTCTTGACCTATCAAAATAATCAAGAAAACGTGCAAACCAACAACAACACTGACTGGCCAGAACGCTTAGTTGATTGAAGCTCTCTGGGCTATCGCACCTCAGTCCGTACTCCCACGGGGCAAACCCCCTACGCTTTGACATATGGATCGGACGCGATACTCCCATATGAGATCTTCCTCCCTCACTGAGAGTTCAATTGGATTCCGAACTTGACCCTGGTCAACGTCGGGAAGCTTTATTAGCACAACTTGAACTATTGGATGAAAGGCGAATGATAGCAGCTGACCACGCTCAGGTGTACCGCCAAAGAATTGCACGTTTTATGTCAAGAGAGTCTTAGAAAGAAAATTCGAAGTGGGTGAATTGGTTCTGAAGCGGAAAATCATAAAGGCACCAGGTCCTAGGAGCAAATTGCAAGAAAATTGGGAGGGTCCGTTCGTTGTTAAGGAAGCATACTCAGGAATGCTTATAGATTAGTGGATGCCGAGGGAGTTGAGTTAACCCATCCATGGAATGCAGTCTACCTCAAGAAGTTCTATCCTTAGTCAGTTGGTCAGTCATTCATCACTTGTCAGCGGTTCGGGTTTAAGTCTCTACTTTTCCACTCGGTCACTAGTGAGGTAGGACTTATTCACACACCACACGATGTTGAGATATTGCCCTTTGGCTAGAAAATCACTAGTACACTCGGGCGGTCTCATCCGGTCAATGTGTTTCCCCTATTCTTTTCCCACTCAGTCGTGTCTGGAAGCGGAACAAACTACGAGTAAGGGACCACCCACTCTTTTAAAAGGACAAGGTCGCCATAAAACAGGGGGTAACTAATAAGAGCAAGGGGCAAGATGTCAAATCAAGCCTCAATGGGAAAATAAGAGCCAAAAGGTCAAAAAGGGTAGCAAAAAGTACGTACCCGGAAAAGGCTGACCAACTCAAGAAGGTAGCAAAAAGTACGTGCCTCCACCCCAGAAATAAAATAAGAAATGAAAATCCCCCTGAAAACAATGGTGACCAAGTCTGCTTGATATAGATGTCGGTTTGGAAACAAAAAGTAGTTTGAACCAAAGTCCTACATGATTTTCTATATATTTCTTCCGATTCTCCCACTAGGGGCAATTTGATTGTATAAGACTCTCCGTAGTGGAAAATATCAAGAAGGCTAGGGGCAATGTCCAACATCAAGGAATTCACACACGTCCCTCCTCACTCTTGGCCTCTGTGGTTAAGTAGGTCGCGTAAACCCTACACTACAACATGTGATGAATATGTGTCTTAGATTCCAAAAATCCAAAAAAATACAAAAATGCAAAAATAACAAGAGAGTCTTTTGATGTATATATTTCACGCTGTACATATTTTCTCCCAAAATTTCTCCTTATTTTGAAAAAAATCCAAAAATTAGTGGTACCATGTATATATGCTAACATTTTCCTTATTTTCTTATCAAAAAACAAAAAAAAAACAACAAAAAAAATCAAGAAAACAACAAAACACAAAAAAATGCATGTGCATATTTCCTTTTCGGTTATTTTATGTTCCTATCTTTGACTAGAAATTAGCCCATTGACCAGATCTCAAGAAAGGTACATCGTAGGCAAGAGGCTAAAAACATATCTACACTAACCTGTTTCTTTGAGTGTGTGAATGCAGGAATCAAAGAACCAAAGCAAAACATTCAAGTGCAAAAGCTCACGAAAATCCTCAATACTCAAATTCCACTATAATGATCAAGTCATGTACATATCATGACAGGGGCATACCCCTGGTGGTACAAAAGTGTCACTCCTCTCTCCGCTCCCCCTCCGCAGGCCTCTGTCTGCGGGAGCTGCTCACCTCTTCCTCCTCCCTCTCCCGACGCCGGTCTGGGAGAGGAGGTCTGGAAGCCGTGGATGCCTCGGGTCTCTGCACCCCTCCTCGCACCACGGAGGGGTCCCCTAGCGACACAATGTCGTCAAGGGAGGCGAACGCTGATCCGGTCCTCGCCGGCGTCGCCTGCTGGGCCTGCCGCTGCTGCTCCTGGCGCTTCTTCAGCACCCGGTCCTTGAGGATCTCGTAATCCGCGGCAATCCGTGTCCGAGCTGTCTCGGCCTCCCTCTGACTCTCTCGGGCCTCGAGCAGGCGACCCCTCATGGTGGCCCGGTCATCCCTCAGCTCCTCCATGGCAGTCACCATGGTCCGCCGCTGCATATCAAAACAAAAGAGGATCAGTCATGAACATGTGTAAGAAGAAGAAGAAGGAAGGAAGTGTCTACATCAGCCTCCAGATCGGAAATCCGCGCCTCTAGCTCCAGACGCAAACTCTCCATCTGTGCCTGGAGAGTAGCCCAACCCACCTTCCTGTTCACTGTATGTCTTGCCCAAGCCTTCACCGCTTTCTTCATCAGCTTCTCGTTTCTTCCGGTGACTATCATGTCGATGCCATTGAATGAAATGGGAATTCCCCGTGGAAGCCCAAGCTGGCAGTGGCACCGGTGTGGCTGGTACACCACCATCCGATCTGCTCCAATCAACCATAAATCTTGTCTTCCTTGGTCCGCGCTCTGAACTCGATAGTCCTCATGAACAGTGGCCTCACGATGAACTCATCCATGCCAGATATGCTAAGTGATCTCTCCAAGCGTCTCGGCCCTTCAAGTGCGCGGTCACACATTTGATCTCATCCTTGGCTCGTACCATGCCCTGCTGCAATGCACTGAACTCCGAAGGAAGACTCTGGAGGGGGTAGGTTGTGCGTCAGCAAAATCAAACTTTAGATGAGCTTCCATCCATACCTGGAGCAGAAACAAACTCCCGCACGTGCGTCCGCCTAGGCTCATGGTGGTGAGCGAACTGTACAGGTGGGCCAGCACCGCAGGGGCAAGTGACTGCCCGCGCCATAGCAGATTGAGTATCCCAACATGCTCGTACAGGATGAAGTCGCCGCTCGTGGGGAACAGGAGCACCCCGGCCAGGCAAAGAGTCAGTCCTCGCGTCGCTCTCTCTCCGCCAATTCCCGGGCATGCTGGATCAGCCACCAAGCCAGCCGGTCCAGGAAGATCCCATCCTTGTTCGTCATTCGCAGCACCTCTTTCTTGTCCCGCACGATGTCAGCAAGAATCTCTTCCCACGGGAGGAGAGGAGTCGCTGCATCATACTCCAGGCACGCTGCCATCCCAAGAACAGCTCCACCTCCTCCAGCAACACGCTCACCTCGAATCCTTGGAACACGAACGTGTGCGTGTGTGGGTGCCATCTCTCCACTAACGCTCCCAGGGCGTCGAATCCCCACCACATCTCTTTCATGTTCTTGGCCAAAACTACCATGAAGTTCAAGTGCCACATTCCGATGAACCTCCGCATGTCCAGGGTTATCGCATTAACGAAGTTCACGAGCCAGGAAAAGGCCCGTACCTAGCCTTGGCTTGGGAATGCCGGGATCTCCTGCATGAGGGCGGGGTTCTGTAAGAGTGCTGTTTGGGGCGTTTTTCAGCCCGGGAAAGAGCAGAAACCATCATTGCTTACCTCTCCATTGGCTAGACGCATGCTCAGGTGTCCCGGAACTTCACTAAGAACTCCGCGATTCGCGCCTGTGGATTGTCCGGTTGATGAGGAGGCCATCTTGCTGTTCTTCTCTGCCTCTTTGCTCTCTGGTTCGCAGCAGGAGCAGGGAGGGATGGAGGTAGGAGATGGTAGAGTCCCTATGGACTCCCATCACCTATATTTTCGGTTTGATCCGCTGTCAGGTAGACGTCCATGTCGGTGGACGTCAGTTCCAGGTTGGCGGCCACATCGGTAGACGTTAACAAGATTACTGGCGGCCATCGATGTGGACGTTGACTGACCGGAAATGCTTAAATTCTTAATCTTTATATGGCCATTATCTTTTATCTTGTGCTTCAAGTTGTTTTGCAGATATCTTAAGCACAAGCCGCGCTTCAACTTCGGAACGCTCATACGACCTTGAGCGTTACAGGTATGTCTAACATAGGACCCCACCAGAGGCGAATAACTTGGCGACCGTGAACCCTGAGTTCCCCTTCACCAAAAACCATGATGGGTTGCGATCTCTCAGTTATTCGTTTGGCCTTTAGAATTTTCCTCTGGTGCTAACTTGCATTTTAGATAGGCAACCCACACCAGCATGCATCTTCACTGCTAACATTCTCTTACTAACACTCAAAAAAAAAAATGGTGATTTTCCTCAATTATATGATTGCTCCACGGCTCCCCAGCTCAGGTAGCCTACTGGGTTCGTCCTTCGTGACTGTCCGGTTGATATCGGGTCTTTGTTGCCCCCTTCTTTACTTGTCCCACCGTGCTTTCAACAAATGATCATTCCAGCCTTATTGAGTTCATTTGAGCCTTCGCTAGCCGCGAGCTTAATTCCGGATTTCAGGCTTTCCCAGCACGTGATTCCAGTTAGAATCTTTGATAATCCTTGAGAGATCAACCAACTCCTTGTCTTCGTGACCTCCTAATTCGGGACCGACGTCCTGATTAGGCCAGCGAGCCCACGGCTCCGGTTACGGGACCCTTCTAATTCAACCGTCATATTACAACTCCTTTGACTCAGACACGCCGGAAACTAGTCAAAGTCCAACACGGCCACGCCAGGGACCCTGCCATTGGGTCGCAGTTGTAGTTACACGGGTAGATCACCCCTTTTCTTACCCCTATTTGTCTCTCAGACGATTCGTCATTTGTTTCTAGCTTGTCTCTTTCGTTTGGTTCGCTAGAATTCCTATTCTCGGAGATGGCCCTCTGCGTCCTTTGTTTACTGAGACACCAACCTTTCAGTCCGCTCTGCTCCCTTGCAAGGCCGGACGCCTCGGAGGGGCATTTGTAGACGCGAGATTTGGCCCATCTCCCGCAAGGCTATTTGGCCCATTAAGCCTCGTTGACCATGTGTTGACCAGCCTCGGATCCCATGTAGACGGCAGCATCGATGGCCGCCTACTGCTGTTGGCGTCAAGTCCCCTGGACGTTGACCAATGTTGGCGTCCACCTCGATGGACGTCTGCATGAGGTTGGCGGCCTGATCCCTGGACGTCAAGAGCGTTTACCTGGTCTGCCCAACTAACCCGAGATTCCAGCCCACTTACTCCATTATCTCGGCCATGCAACGCATGTAGCCGTTCCCAACGGGTATATGGGCCACCTAGGCACCCTCTTGACCCAGTAAAAATCCTACATGGCCTCTACCCATTGGTTGGAGCTTAAACACAAGGATTGCCACATGTACAAGTGTGTTTCTTCACACTTGAGCATCCAATGCCCTCAACCCCGAGCTCACTGTCTATATAACTTCCCCTTGGTCCCTCTGAACAAAGGGGGGAGAGGCTGGACGTCCATATGCTCAAACTTTGAGAGAGGAGAGAGAAAATCACACCCTACCTTCCACAACTCGTTTTCTTCTTTCTCTCAACACTTGGGACGTCCAAGGAGGCTTCTAAGGAGCTGAAGGAGCCTTTGGAAGGAGCCAACAACAACAACTACGAGGATCACCTCCCCCCCTCTTCCTCCTTTTCTCTATTCTCTTTTAGATACTTGCATGTCACACACTCTTTCCCACACACTCTAGGCACGTAGGTCACTTTCCTACACACCTAGAAAGGGGTTTCCCAACCAAAAACGGAGGGAAGAAGGGTGGTCATAACATTTGGCCACCCCTCTTCTCAAGTCCGCAACCGGTACGGGATTCTCCTTTTGGCCTTCCACCTTTCGTTTTGAACATTTGCTGCACTATTTAGGGTCTAATTGAGTTGTTCTGTGGCAGGAACGATCCAAAGAAGACCGCGGAGCTCTTCTCTTTTGGCCGGCTGAAGGAGAAGAAGTCGAAGTCTCACCATCACCCGCGACGCGAGGCTACTACTCCGGCGTGATCAGAACAACCCCTTGGGCACGGGTAAGGCCCTGGCGATCACAATCATCTCCCTTACATCACCGGTTTCCCTGTTTTTCCTCAGTCAACGCAGTCAACTCGGGGTCAACGGGGTCAACCGGCACATTCCCATCGCCAACGAAGGAGCGGCACGTCCGTGAACCACCGTCGGAGAAGGTCACACCAGTCGGCATTCGAGGACGGAGGCGAAACAAAACGTCCACAGTCCTGTACCTGTATTCTTATAGGCGTAGGTGCTGAGGCCGACGTGCGTAACGTTGATAGATCGTGCCTGGAAAGGCGCCTTGATGGGCGCGCATAACGGGAGGAGTTATGCACTCAGATGTCCGTTGGGATGCCAGGTAGTTAACGCGCCTCTTGATGATGGGGCGCGTGACCTGGGGCGGTTATAACCGTCGTGAGGACGCGATGTGGCTGCTCGGAAGTCTCTGGAGGAGGCTGCCGAGCATGTGACTTACATGGGGGTCGAACGTGCTGTTCGGTAGCATCTGTAGCTGCCCAGCGCAGCAGAATTAATCCCCCTGTGCGGAAACAAGCCGCTAAGGAGCTCGGTGGTGCTTCGCTTGGGGTGATTGCCCTGTGGGGTCCTTTTAAACGATCCTTGCGAAGGCGTGGAACCCTACGAGGAGGCCAAGTAGAAAGGAGAGGCGTTGATGGGCCCTGATGGGTCATGATGGGCTTAGGTGGCAGAAAACAGCCACCACATTATTTCAAGCATAACTATTATTTTTACGACATTTTATATGTGTTTTTATGCATGCGATCATGATGCGTACCTCTTTTAACTAGTTTGAATTTATTAGTTGATAAATTTCAATTTATCTAAAAATTTTAAATTACTGGATTTTCGGGGTACTACAAGACCAGCCTTATTTGCACAGGCATATATCTCAAATGAGTCCAAGGACCTAATAATTGTCATCACCAATCATTCATAAGCTAGTGTGGTACTCAAGTACTCAAAAGCGCTCACACAACCAAAGTTTATGAATTAAGGTCAATGAACACAGGAGGTTGTAACAAAATAGGAACTAATTGTACTTGGAGACTTCAAAGATAATCCAAAGTAGGACATGAACAACAATTGGATGATCTCTTTTAGTGACATAAAGGTAGAAACCCAAGAGATTGAAGGAGGCAACTTGCTAGGCTAACAGCATGAAGTATCAACAAGAGATTGGTCAAGAATAGGTGCTGGAAGACTGGACAAGACAGTGTAATGTCAACAGCTAGAAGGTGGTTGTCGACAGGTGCACGTTTCCAGAACCATATTTCTGGAATCTGAGCAATACATGTCGACAGGTCAGGTCTATCTGTCGACAGGCAAGTGTTATCTGTCGACAGCTACTAGTTTTTCTGAAGTTTTATGTTCTAGAAGCTTGAGGCCTGTCGATAGGTGATCCCTATCTGTCGACAACCGCAAGATCAACTTCCAGAAGTGGATCTACAACCACTCTAAAGACCTTTTCAATGATACCTATGAATCCAAACATGAATAACAACAACTAGAAGGACTTGTTTACAACTCCAAATACTACTTTACATGGAAGACAAAATTAAAGCACGAGGAAAACACAATCTAACCATGGGTGGCTAGAGACTTAGGAAAAACAATGTACTGGAAGAACAACTTATCTAAACAATGGTTACTTGCATTCAATAGGAAAACTTCTACAAATACACATGCTAGAACATGTTTACAGGGGATGAACACACAGTTCTAAAGGTGTTTATGGAGTCAAAACAAGTGTGTAAGGATTTAAACACCTAAACAGGAGACTCCTTATAGCACGACTAGAAGATAAGAATGGAAAAAGAAGAAACAAAACTTACCTAACTTAAAAGAATGAAAACATTCACTTTCCTTAACGAAGGAGCCCACAACCAGCAGGAGGAAGGGAACAACAAGGTTGCAAACGTAGCAGCAACAGCAACAACCACGGTAGCAGCTACAGCTTACAACCCCTACGGCAGGAGCAGCTCCAACAACAACAACTCCAGCAGCAACTCACCACCAACAACAAGGGGAAAGAACCAGAAGCAAGACTGGACAATCGTGGGAAAGGCTTGCTCGATGGGTGAAGAGAGAGTTTTATAAACTCTCACACCTCATGCATGCATGCAAAAAGGCACGTAGGCCATACATGTGTTGAGGTGAAAAGCCTCTTTAACCTTCAAAGGTTACACATATGGTAAAACGTGGTGGTCTTCTACCCATTGTGAAATGGGTTACGTGGCCCCTAATACGTAGGTAAGAAATAACCCAAAAAAATGGTTACCATAATTAGGCAATAATTCAGCTGGCCCATTTAACCACATGTTTAGGTGTCCTAATGGTGTTCAATCAAGTTGAAATTTCAACCATAAGCTAATGGAAAGGTTTTACAAATTATGGTAATTTTAATTTAATTTTTAGAATTTATTTTTCACCCAGCAAAAAATTACCCGAAAAATAATTACGTCAGCTTAATCTCGAAATCCGCACGTCAATAATTCCGGATATTTATATTTCTATTATCAGTACATTTTTTTGGAAATTATGGTGCTTTCAAATTTTATTTTCGTTATAGAATTCCGATGTCGCCCTGTCGAAGTGCGCATCTCTGAGTACGACACTGAAATAGTATTAATTATTACTAATTAATCTAAATTAAAATTAATTACATCTCATGACAGTGGTTATGTTTAACAATCAAATTACTCAAATTTTTCTAACAATTAAAATTTCGGCGCATTACTCTCCCACACTAAATAAAATTTGGTCCTCCAAATTAACAAATAATAAGAGTGTAACTATTGACCTGTAAATAATTTCGAATACTTGGTTTTGATGGCATTTTCCAGTTCCCACATTGTTTCTTCTTGTCCTCGCTTATTCTACTGAATCTTTAATAATGGGACTTCGTTGTTCCGTAGTTGTTTGATCTTTCGGTCGAGGATTTGTACAGATCTTTCTTCATAAGCCAAGTTTTCTTGTACATCCAGATTCTGATATTCAATAATATGCTATGAATCGTATACATATTTCCTCAACATTGACACGTGAAAGATGTCATGTATATTGGATAACTGAGGTGGAAGCTAGTGTCAGTTGATATGTCATCTCTCCAACTCTCTTCAATATCTTGAACAGTCCAATGTATTTTGGACTCAATTTTCCTTTGATTCCAAATCTCTTGATTCCTCTTCGAGGTGATACTTTAAGAAACACATGATCACCTTGTTGAGATTCCAACTCTCTTCTTCATCTATCAACATAACTTTTCTATCGGTCTTGGGTGGCTTTCATTCGATCTTGCACCAACTTAATATTTTTTGTCGTTTCGTAGATCATTTTAGGTCCGAGAATGTGTGATTCTTTCAACTCCACCCAACATAATAGTGATCTACATTGCCAACCATATAAAACTTCAAATTGTGCCATTTGAATAGTAGACTTGTAGCAATTGTTATAAACAAATTTCATAATTGCTAAATGATTACTCCAATCATTTCCAAATTTCAGAACATAAGCACGGCACATATCCTCAATAATTTGATTTACTCGTTACTTTTGTGACCTCACTTTGAGGGGTAATGAGTTTAAAACTCAGCGCTAAAATCTGTTTTTTTTTTTGTCATTTCTTCGGTTGGGCTAAAAGTTCACCCCTAGATCTAATAACTGATGTCTTTGAAGTCTCGCAACCTATACTTCACCAGATATCTGCGTACCCTTGTGGGCTCATGAACGAGGGCCCAGTAAAGACGTACGTTATGCATACCAAAGTTGAAACATTTATGACTTTTTTACAATAAAATAAGTACTTCTATTGAATTAACCAACAACTATTACATAAAACATAAGAGAAAAAGGAGAAAAAAGAACACACTAAAACACATAGAATAATGGCCTAAAGCTAGAAATTACAAGCCAATATTGTAGGAATGTAGCGTGATAAAGGTGAAGATAGATCATATCCATCAATATAAAGAAACCAATTGAGCCACAATAAGGAATAGACGACAACCGACTAACTAAAGGAGCCACGGCATATACTATAAGATCAAGTCATGATCTGAAGAGGCAGAGCTGCAGCTTTACTTCTTGGCAACAAACAAGGAGAGATTTATATATGATTCAAACTTTATTGGGGTTGGATTTAGAAATGAAAATTAAAGAAATATTTGTGGGGGTATAGGTGAGGGCAGGATGTCCCGGCGGGAGAGGACATCAATATATCATGCATGTTTCATAGAACTTTATGCAATATTCACACATGCACATATATATATGCTCTCAATTGCGGAAACTAATTGTGAGAAGAGTAGGTTAATGTATATATACTCACCCTCCTATGCTAAGAACCAGAATGAGACTACTATATATGTAGTACATAATTCTCTCTAAACCATGCTGTTGGAATCTTGGATAATACAGTACTTCATCCATTCTTCGTTCCTTGAGTTTATATATACAGCTGTCCCTCATTAAGGAAGAGAGCTCCCACTGGGCACGCCGGAATCGTCGGTTATAGAATCACCAGCGACGTCTATTTCAAGGCACTCCTTCAGCTTTATCATTACACTGCTCATGGTCAATCTTCGTATAGAGGATGCCGATGTGCACGCCATTGCAATTTCCAGCATTTTGTGAGCAGAGTTGATGTCGTAGTCCCCACATAACCTGGTGTCGACGACGATGTTTATACCACCACTTTCGAGTCTGGACTGCACCCACTGGGTTATGTGTGTCCTCTCCGGCCAACGGGAAAAGACTGGTCGGCCTGTTACAATCTCCAAGAGAACTATCCCAAAGCTATAAACATCGCTTTTCTCGTTTAGTCTGTATGTTTGATAATACCTGCACACAGAAGGAGCGAGGTCACAATCGTTAAATACTTGGACGGCTGTTTGCTGGTTGAGAAATACTTGATACATCTGGTGCGAAATTTCATCTTAATATTTTATCTAGACTTCAGTAATAGAAACAAGATCTCTAGTTTTGATGTGATACTTCTAAAATAAATAAATAAAGCAAGAAGTATTTTCTTATACGATGGTTAACAATAGTTAAGTATGTTTATATCATTCTAGAGAAAATAAATCTAATTAAACTTTTCAATAAAACATTTTTTCCCATAAGACGGTTAAACATCTTTATGTCAATCTAAGGGAGAAAACAAAGCCAAACTTCTCGATACTTAATTAAACTCTAGATGAAAGAATCGCTTCTTGTCCGTCTTCAATAATATTATTGGCGACGGTGTTTTATTTGTCTCCAATAATATTATCGACGACGGCTTCATGTCCGTCGTTAATACACGATTTTGAGACGGCTTGGGCGCCGTCGCTAATACATTAATTGAGACGGGGTATTATCCGTCTCAATTAAACTTATTGGAGACGGACATTCATCCGTCCCCAATAACGTTATCGGGGATGGATGTTGTTTAGCCGTCGGTAATACTATTGGCGACGGGATTATTAGGGACGGCCTAGCGACGTCCATATATATAGCCGTCTCTACTAATCATTGCGGACGGCGTTTCGAATATTGGCGACGGCTGGCAGCCGTCCCCAATAATAACCTCTTTTCTAGTAGCGTCAGAAGATATGCTCTTGAATGTTATCCACAAAGAAAGAGAAAACACTTACTCTGGATCTAGATATCCTGGTGTGCCGGCAACTATAGTTGACATTGGTGTCTGTGTATCACCATGGAAAGCCTTAGACAGTCCAAAATCTGCTAATTTTGCAATGAAATCGTGGTTCAAGAGAATGTTACTACTTTTCACATCTCTATGAATAATTGATGGCCTGCAACCATTATGTAGGTAATCGAGTCCTGTGGTTTTAAGTTCATCAAATATAAGATCAGTAAATGACTCGATCGAGAAGTTGAGTGAAAGAGAAGAGTTCTCTCTTTGTTCAGCAAATTAAGGATAGACCTTGTGCAGCCTGAAGAGCGATTTTAACTCTTTGTTCCCAGCCTAGGACATAGAGATTGCCGGTGTTGCCTGAAAAATATAAAGGAATATTAGTTAACTATATAGAATCGACGCAAATACACAACCCAGAAGAACAAATTAAGGAACAATTTGCCGATCGAGTGGCAAAGAAATCTATAAGAAATAGAGTCGATTGTGAGATGAAATAAATTCAGGTAAGAGGGACCTGAGAGGTGGTCTTGAAGGGTTCCTTGGTCCATGTACTCGTAGACGAGTGCTAAGTTATGTTCATGGCAGTACCCAAGTAAGGATACCAAATTTTTGTGATGGACCCTCGTCAATAATAGAGCCTGAAAAACAAAACGATCAGTATTTCTCATGAACATATAGTAGGATGTGTAGATGAAGAGAATTGAGTTGGTTTCCATGGACAAAAAGGTTTGTTTATGAAATCATGCATGTCGTGCATTTTGCAACCATGCGACAAGTTTCATGTGTGAACATCTGAGCGACAATCTACTGCCAAATGTAATAATATTAACAATGGAGGTGGACAAGGCCTAGAGATATATAATAAGTGCGATCAATTATAATGCTACCACTTTAATGTACGTACCTCGGCTTGAAATTCCTTGGGTCCTTGAGATGATAATGGAGAGAGCACTTTCACTGCAACTTGAGTTCCATCATTTACGTAACCAAGGTAGACGGTCCCAAATCCTCCCCTACCAATTGGCTTTTCAAAGTTGTTTGTAATTTCTTTGATTTCTGTAAACGTAAAGATGCTGTGAGTCGCCTTTGCCGTATTCAGCTCCAGTTCCTCCTTTTGTTGCATTCTGGGTAGACCTAACGACGAATGGAGAAATGGAAAGGATCAACAATCTCGTTCCTTACGACTATATAATTGGTACATTTAGATAAATTAAAGATAGAGTGAAGATATCTTTAAAATTTTAAGGATATTATTGAAGATATTCTTGCTCTATCCGCAGTCTATCTAAATACCAAAGATAACCTAAAAATTACTTAGAAGGCTAGAAAAAAAAGAGAGGAAATGCCAAGGTTTTTTCAGTTTTATGGAATGCTAGGATGAACTTAAGTACTATATGACCTCCTGCTAGAGTTGCCTCACATTAAGGCTGTTAAAAACTTGCAGAACACTTGATAACATTGAG
Source organism: Colocasia esculenta (assembly GCA_014218235.1). Taxonomy (NCBI): domain Eukaryota; kingdom Viridiplantae; phylum Streptophyta; class Magnoliopsida; order Alismatales; family Araceae; genus Colocasia; species Colocasia esculenta. Next base: position 97,670,236 of record CM024764.1, on the reverse strand, counting down.
GGCAGCAAGGACTTATTCGAATAAAAGATAATTTTCTTAAGTTCGAGACTAGATAGTAACGCTATATATGCGAATTAAAACAATTATGAAACATTACAAATGTTAAAACTTTAGAATTCAATAAACTTTGTAGGACTCACCATCCGATACGGTGGTACTGGACTTTCTTCTCCTTCTGATTCTCCACACAATGATGGAGATAACAAGGAGGATTAGGAGGCCAATTGATGCTGATGCGATGATTGCCACAAGAATAAGGTCTTCTTTTCTTTGTTGTTTGCGAACATCGACCAGCTGGTTGCCTTCGATGCTATATATACAAGTGGAAAGAGTGATAACAAATTGATCAGTAGTATTAATCAAATCAAAATGAAAACTCAGTTTAATAACTATCAACTTTTTCCAACATTTATTGTGTTTTCTGCCACTAAAGTTCAACCATATTGTAATACAGAAGACAGATATCTATGTACACTATCTTTTTTTTTATCGGTAAGTGTAATTGTATGGTAAAGAAAGTACTATTTACAAAGTGCAGTCTATCGTGCTCAATAACCTTTGTTTTATCTTCTAAATCTCATACTTTGGTGATCAAGTTTACATAGATAGAGTTCCCCTCTCCATCGATCTCCACTCTCTCCCTCTCTCCCCTCTCTCTTCTCTCTCCCCTCTCTCTCTCTCTCCTCTCTCTCTCTCTCTCTCTCTCCTCTCTCTCTCCTCTCTCTCTCTCTCCAGTGGTCCCCTGCACCTTCTCTGAAGATATCTTAGAGCAGCTATCTCCTGCTCAAATCTAGCCATGGCAGCTCGGGGGAGGTAGAGCAGCACCCTGACTTGCCCTCTCATGGTGAACGGTGTCAGTAAGATACAGAGGTCGATGCTGTTGAATTTGTCCCATGGCAGCAGCACCACTACTCGCCGGCCCCTGAATCCCCTGCCGCCTACCTTATGTTCCACCATTTCATCACCACCAACAATGCCCCCTCGCTATACCAAGCTTCTCCCCCGCTTGGAAAAACCTTGCGACTGTGCAACTCCACCTCCAGCGCTCTTCACCGACAGCTCCAACGATAATCGTAGTAATCGACAGTTTCACCAACAGCCTCATCTTCTCCGCCAACTCTGGCAACTCCAATGCCTCCTACAGCTTCGCCAGTTACACCATTCTCTCCGGGTAGAGTGCTCTCACCTTAGACCCTCCTATACCTCCCCTCTTGCACTGTCGCCCGCCTACACCCCTCGCACCGCCACCCTCCCCTCTCGCAACGTCCGCCACCATAAACCCTCCTTCCTTTGCTCTCTTTTTTCGCCTCTCACTCTTTCTCTGTAAGAAGTAGCTCCTTATTTTTTTTATTTTCTCTTTCTCTTGTGCTTCCTCGGGTGACACCCTTTTTTTTCAGAATTTTAATCAATCCCCCTCCTTTCTTCACGTACCCCCAGTTTCCCAAAACCAACTTAGAACCAAACATTTTTTATTCAGCTTCATACTTTTTTACTATGTTTTATAGTATCATAATAATTTATAATCAATTTATATATCTTTATAAATAATATTTTTATTCACCTTATTATTTTCTAAATTACAATCGTGCGCGTGCATCGCACGGGTGCTCAACTTATATATATATATATATATATAGGCGTTGCAATATATTTCCAGATGATACCAGATGTTTTACCTTGATATATAGTTCTTGCTCTAGTACTTAACTATATATTATTGAATGTACAAAATGAAAAACTAAAGTTGTGAACTTGTATATTGATTCTGACTCACCTTATTGAAAGTGCAGCAGTTTGATTCTTTTCACAAAGACGGCTGGGAATTGTTCCAGTCAGTTTGTTGCCTGTCAAGATTCTGCAAGAGAATATATTAATGATTCTCCTAATTAAAGTACTCTTCGTTCCTCCCACAAATTAAGTGTAACGCTTGCCGAATTAAAATTAATGACATGAACTGCTTACAGTAATTTCAGAGACGACAATTCTGCAAGAAAATCAGGAATTGCACCTATCAAGCTGTTATTTGACATGTCCCTGCAGAAAAGGCAAATGAATTAATGGTTTAATTGTGATCATGCATTAACATCTGTCAGTTTTCTTAATTTCGTTTTTTTAAATGTACATCTTTTCTGAATCGGCATTTACGTGCAAGAGATATATCACACGATCAGCTATACGTATAACGTCGGTTTTCAAATCGCTCTGAACTATTTCCTTAAAATGTTAAATATTCGCCCCTTTTTTCCTGTACTCCAACAGTTGCGGCGAGAAATTATAAGGCCCATTTACATTTAATTGATTTGTATATGTTAGGGGTGTAAACGGAATTCGATATTCTGATATCTGATCTGATTCTGATAAAAATATCGATTTCAGAATCAAAAAATGATACCGATAGCTTATCAGAATCGATATCGGATATTCCGATAAGCTATTGGAATCAGAATTAAAAAATAATCGGTATCGGTTATTCCGATAAATTATCATAAACTTAAAAGGTAAAACTATGGTAAATACCTTATCTTATCGAAATTTCAGTTCTAGTAATGTTATCGAAATCGAAAGGAATCGAAATTAACAATTTCAAATTTTATCGGAATCAGAATCAGAACTATATTTCGGTTATCGAAATCGAAATCTATATTTTCGATTTCGAATCCGACCCGTTTACAGCCCTAGTATATGCTAAGTTAAAAGAATAATACGCCCATGCGAGGGAAAAAATCACTTACAAGATCGTCAAAGCTGTGAGGTTTGCAAGGGAAGCCGGAATTCCACCGCTTAATCCACTGGAAGTCAGGTTCCTGCATGCACGCGTGACAGAATTGGTAACCAGGCCGGCCTTGAGTCGATCGCTCTCCACCCATCAGCTAATTAAGCACCACTTTGGTTTCTTCTTAATCAATAATTAGCGATTGAAATTACTGTCTTCCTTCTCTTTTGGCTAAATAAGCTTATATGTATTTATTGATACTATACGGTGTCCACGGTTAGATGAGGTAAAAAAAAAAAAAAAAAAAGAAATACTTAGTGCACATCTATGTGTGTATGCTTGGGCACACCCACTTAGGGTGTGCCATTTGTTTCTTGAGATTTGAAAAAGTTAAATGGGGGGAGATATTATAATCCCCAAGAAACAAATGGTGGGTTGTGCCATGTGTGCACTAAGTATTTCTCGTTAAATACTTACAGATGAATGACGCGAGGTGGTGAAGAAACTTCATAGCTGCAATTCACTCCATCCCACCTGAAGTTTTCGGGAGCGCACGGGTCGCCCATCCAATTCCTTGTCACTTTGTAAAATCTCTTGATGTCTTCCATAGCCTCCTCTGAGCATATATACATATAACCGATTTCATTTATGTCATCGTAAGACCGATCGAGAAGAGAGACTGACATTTCACAACTATGTAATTATGTATCAGCTGGTAGCTAGCTTAGCTCGCACACGCGCGCACCATCGCCATGGTGGGTGGGCAAGGCATGCATTGGCCGCACGAGATAACTCTCGCGGGCGTTGATGATGGGAGGACGGGTGGATGAGGCCGACGCTTGGATGGAGAGGTTGTATGTGGCGCCGTCTTCCCCGAGGGTGGCGCTGGCGACCAATGCGTCTGCCAGCAGGTAGGGAGGGCTGTAGTTCCCGTACAGCAAACGGCCGCCCCGGCCATCTCCTTCGTAGATGTCCATCTTTCTGCTCTCGTTCGGCATCAGCAGCTCAATCTCCGCAAAGTGCGTAACCACGTAGATTCTGTCGCCGGCCCTCGCGTTAACCGCCGTGATGTGGGAACTTATATAATAAGAAGTGTTATATGTCCGGACTGCCGTGCTTAGAACCGACGTCGGCACCTCGAATTCGTCCCCTGCATTTCTCTGCACTTCTGCGTTGGCAACCAATGTTTGGAAACCACTTGAAACATTGAACCAAATGCGATCATAAGGGTCGCCAGGGAACCTGTAGAATTAGGATCATGAGAGATTAATTACTGTGACCTTTTCAGCTTAGGCGGTGGGCTAGATCAAACATGCAGATGAACTCAAAACACTAACAGTACACTTGCGCTGGGGAGAGAGAGAGAGAGAGAGATAAATGGTACGTTTTACCTTATCTGAAAGCTTGCTCCGTAGTTCCGGCGACGTTGGATGAGGACCAAAGATTGTGACTGGTTTGCGAGCAAATACATGGACTCAGAGAGCGGTCTCAGCTCCAGCGATGAGATGAATGGAGTTCCCCGGCCCGTGTTCACTAGGCAGACGAACAACGAGTCTGTCGGAGCGACAGTGATGATCTCTTCGATGAAGGTGTCATCCCCCACTAAACTATCGACGGTCCTCCAGAGAGTAACCCCGATGTGCAGGTCGAAGACGGGGATGGCGTTCTTACCGTCGTAGTTGCCGTAGTAGAATGCGGCTCTCACCAAGTACTTCCCTCCGGGACGCACGGGTCTCAATTTGTAGCAGTTGCGGATTCCCTCCGGGAAGTTGCGTAGGGTTTGATATCTCGTAGCCAGATTATCTAAGTTTGAGAGGATATTCTTGTTCACTCCCGCGTCGATGTAATCCGTGTCGGGCACATACACTATGCCGCTGGAGTTGACCCTGTAGCCCGCGCCATCGGCGATGCCACAGTCTATACTTATAAAGCCTGCAGAATTAACACCAAAAGACACACCCATGAATGGCCATGCATGCTCGTATTTGATTAGTTTGAACGTCTGCTGCATGCGCCAAGCAAACACGGGCCGGGGGAAAGAAGGTGGTACAATTCCTAGTATATATAGCAACAGATGCTCGCACGTAGGAGGGAAATTAGTATAAATATGTATGCAGATACCTTCTTGGGATTGGCTGTGAACCATGACTGCTGTACACTGCATCAGGACCGCGATGAAGAAGAAGACAGGATTAATGCGCACAGGTACAGCTGGGCAACCCTCTGCCGCCATGAATCTGAGATGGTTTCTTCCACTCTTCTCCCTCTCCCCTCCCAGTTCTTGTGCGACCGACAAGCCAGCCGCGCTCCCACGGCCGGCCAGCAGCTCTGCCGATCGAGAGACCAGGAAAATTAAAGCCTGGGCGCCTGGGCCTTCTTCTTCACAAGGGCGAGTCGGCGATCCTCGCAGGTACGTACTACGCCACCCCTTGTCTTTTCTATAAGATACAGAAGAGTGCAATTAAGCGACCACAAGGACCATTATATAAAGTGAAACATGATCACTCGGGGCTCCTCCTGAAGGATTAATGCTCACAACCTTCCCATTAATATCTGAAATGAAGCGCTTAATTGCCACTTGAATTGGATCAGGAGCCATACGCATCAAGAGCCATATCTATTGTTTATTTTTTAAATTTTCTAGACCAAGTGATCGACATCATGACGAAGTTATTAACTAAAATAAATTTTAAAAAATAAAAATTAAGCATACACCACCAATTTACGCTTGAGCAGAACACTAAAATTCTTCCAAGCTGCTTCAATATCCATTGACTTTTGGAACCGGTGGGGAAGACCATCAATTATTAAATGCGGCAGACAACTCCCAATGTTATCCTCTATGTATATATACGCCGGCCTTACATTTTATAACCTTGTACGATTTATTAATTGTTATAGTTCAAATATATGTGATGTGCTAAAAAGAACTAATTCTTGCATACGCTATGTTGTTGGCATAAACACGCAATAGACGTCGGGGTTACTGAAGCTAATCCCCTACAGTGGCGGCTCTAATATCATGCTTATGTACTAGAGAGTACATGCCACCTCCGACAATATATAGCAAAAGATGAGGTGGAGTTGTAAGAGGGGATTTTCTTGATGCCAAGTACAAATTGATCATTTTATTTATTGGATTACTTGCCCCTCAATCTGGAGTCACAAAAAAAATAATGACGTCAGTTTGATTATATTGAGTTACTTATCGAGAGCATGAGACGTCATATATAGCATATCTCTTTTGTTAAAAGATCGAAACCTTCCATCAACAACCTCTTGATTAATTTGAAAGCTGAGCGGGGGCATGAATTATTGGTAATTTGAAGTTGGCGTTGAGAATTGGCAATTATGTCATGGTGAAAACAAAGAGAAGTTGACAATGTCCATAGCAAATAGTAATTCGCGTTCGAGCCGCTTAGATCAAAACTAATTAAGAAAACTCGGATTTTTAATATATTCTCGATCTGAGTTTGTACCAACATCAGCAAAATTTATTTTGTGTACATGACACTCGATGGTTGATCGAGGGGTTGCACTATGCAATCATCTGAGAGAACCTGTGGAGGACCAACTTCTCTGCACCCACTTTTAGTGGCAAACTCCGTGTGCACTATGCAATAATCTAAGAGAACCTGGGTCCAGCAAGACGCAGCTCCCCCATATATATATATATATATTATATATATATATATATATATATATATATAGACAGTGGCGGACCCTCTTTATAGTCAGTGGGGTCACGTGACTCCACTGACTTGGAAGAGATGTCTTAAAGGAAGTAAAAATTCTCCATGTTATTTAGGTGTGCAAATGAAAAGTGACTCCACTGAATTTAAAAGTGACCCTCCTAGACTTAAGTAACCATACTGAACTATTTTCAGGATCCGCCACTGTATACAGATTGGATAAAAAAACATGATCATAAATCTCTCTCATAGTATATATACCCAATGTAATCTTGCCTGCAGGACAGAGAGACCAAGACACCCAACAGAAGGAAAACTAGCTACCACACTAATTAACGATCACACAACCAAAACAGAAGAGCGAAAAGCAAAAGCTGGAAATAGAAAACTCAAGCGGCAAAGCAGGCACCTACTCAAACTTAAGTATGGTAGAGCAAACAGATTTTTCCCTACGGTACTGTTTTCCTTCCCCGGGCAAGAGTACTAATTAAGATCCTCCGAAAGCTGGATCATGTGTAGCTCCTGTGCAAGAGTGAATGAACAGAGAATTTATTAGCTTTCCAAAGCTTTGTATTGCCTGCAGCCAGTCTGCAATTAACTTTGTTCTCTAGCTTCTCCTGGTATGTGATACTCTTAACTCTCTCCTATCTTTTACAGATCTTTTGTGTTCTGTATAATGAACTTGATCTCCTGCGGAGCTGGGTTTAATTCTAGGGTTGTAGGACCCAGCCTAATCTGGCAATTCTCTTGACTACTTCCACCGAAAATTTCTGTAGGTAGGAGTTATGAAACACAGCTAGGAGGGTGAATTAGGTGTTAATTTTTTTTAAAATTCTTTTAAATAAATCATAATATTAGAAACACAGAGAAAAGAGAGGTAGGAGAGAATGAGTCAATCACAAAAGGAGATAGTGCAATTTTTAAAGAGATTGGATCTAGTCTAGTGCTATCTTATCTTCTCTCCCTTACAACACTTGAATCTGATCATTAAAAATTCTAGCAACATACACATGTCGGACATATTCATCGATCATCTATGGAATTCTAATTGGTCTATTATCTTATTTTTCCTTTTTTGTGACGGCCTTCTTGATAGGCTTATGCCACCCAAGTTGTATATAAATTTTGCCACCTGTGTTTAAATTTTTTTATTAATAAATTAACCGACTTCAAGTCATTTATTTAAAAAAAAACTACTTTGCTGGAAAAATAAAAATAAAAAACACACGCATCTCAAACATCAAGGTGTTGGTTCACCTTCTACCCGCACATACACCACTTGTGCCAAAGCACAAGAACCTATGATGAAGGGAGCACAATCCACATACAGTTATAGCTTTCAGCACATACATCTATATATCATGCTTGATTTGAAAAAACAAAGTGAACATTTAAAATAATTTCAAACGAGCAACTCCAAAATAATCATATATACACTATTTAACTCTTCATCTAAAATGACTTTTCATGCACTTTTATATTTAGAAATTTTGGATTAACTTGTTAATTGCATAACTACATAAAGGTTTCATTAGATATCACACAGAGATTTTGTATCATCAAAGTTTAGAGGGATCACAAACAATTTCTAAATTCTCTGTCGTATATATCTTCTCAATTTTCTTAGATCTCTAAAATACGGCTTTCTTGGGTTTTCAATGTCAAAGGTACCTACTCATGAGCAAATCCTTTTTTTTTTTGGGGGGGGGGGGGGGGGGGGGGGGGGGGGGAGGTGGAACTCACCGGGAGAGGGTGGCCGGCGGTGAGCAGCGGCAAGCGGGGCAGCGGGGGCGGCGATCGGCGGCGATCGGCGGCGGCGAGGGCGCAGCGGCGAGCGACGTCGGCGACCGGCGGCGAGAGAGAGAGAGAGAAAGAGAGCGCGCGCGGGAGAGGAAAAGGGGGTGGGGGTTTCGGCGGAGGAAGTAAAAAGGTATTTTACCGACGGCATTCCCGACTAGAAATATCCGTGGAACTTCCGACGGATCGGAATATCCGTCGGAATTACTACCGACGGATATCCGACGGTAATATTTCCGTCGGAAGATCCATCGGTATTATTTCATTACCGACGGATATTGCTGACGGAAATATTTCAGTCGGAACTTCCAACTTATTGTCCGACGGACAATAGCCGTCGGAATATCCGTCGAAATTACCGACAGAAATAAATTCATCGGAAATATATTATATCAATAAAAATAATATTTTTCTTATTTTTTCGGGCCGGGTCGTGTTTAACTGGATTTTTCCTGGGCCGGGCCGGGCCAACCTACCGGGCCTACCCCCGGGCCTGGGCCGGGCCCGGGCCGACTTTTAAAAAACCGGGCTTGGCCGGCCCATTGGCATCGATCCCTATCTGTCTTGGTGATTTTTCTATTTTGCTTTTACTTTTTTATTTTTTAGATTTTTCATTTTGATTTATATGTCATTTTTATTATATCTTTTTGTCTACATTTCTTTTTTTATTTCTCGTATGCATTGTGCATGCGGATGCGCATCTTCTTTTTTTTTTCATTTATCTTTTTTCCTTCAGTATTTTTTATGCTTACTTTTTTACTTTCTTATTTTTGTTTTCTTACATTTATGTATGCTCGCCTGTACAGAACTACAGAAGTCATGAGCATGATTTTCTTTTTCATATACAAGTATGCCTATGTGTGAGTGTGTGGGCCCATACGGGAATTCATTCTTCTTTATTTTTATTAATTATATTTCTTATTTTTTCTTTTTTGTTCTTTTATTTGTTATGTTCATGTGGGCATGGCTTTCTTTTCATTTACGAAGTGATGTATGATGTGCGCATGAGGGAGTACATTTTTTCTCTTTTCTATTATATATTCCTCATTTGCATTTTTAAAATTTTATTTTTTTGTCTCATTTTATTTATTATTTCTCTTTTATATATATTTATATATATATATATATAGCATGCACACATGTACGTCCGCCAGCACCAATGAGCAGTCCCCATTGTGCCAACCTTCAAGGATCATTTCTCACTTCTCAATAAAATAATATTGCGAGAAGTCAAAAGAGAATAATTAATCTTAGAGAAATCTCCCATAAATCTTCTGAGATGCAGCTACCCAGCCAACCCAACACAGGCAGGCAGTCATTTAGTTTGATTACATTGTAACTTACAAGAAATATTTATTGTACTTCTAATATATTTTTGATCTTCTCATTAGATGAGTATATATAACATGCTGATAGTATATTAATTAATAAGAGAACGATTCAAAATATACAAATAAAAAAGTGAAATAAATATTTTCATATTGTATTTGACTCTTAAAAGGATGTGGATGGTTTCTTTCAAACTGTCCCCGGACAAGATAGGTGCCTACGTCCACCATCTACTAATTCACATATTAATTATACACTTGGCGATACGAGAGTAGGGGTGTCAATGGGTGAACTTGGGCTGATCCAATTTAAATTCAGTCTAGTCTAACACTAAGATAACTCAATTCAAGTCCAACTCAATTTAATAGATCAAAGTAAAGAAAACTCATGATGGTCCATTGGGGTCCGTTTCAGCCCATCAAATCAATATGAAGATAGATTCACTATTTTATTTAAGCATGTTTTAATTTAGAGAGAACTGTTGGTGTGGTGGGGACCGATTTATTTATTAAGCATATTTTTAATGCATATGTTGGTATGGTGGTTAACCCAATGGGCCAACCCGTGTCCAACTCATCAAGTGATGAGTTTGACAATGGGCTTCAAAAGAGATCTATGGGCCATCATATTTTAATCTAAATTGAGTCTGAAGTTGACTGTTCATTGGACTTCAAATTAACTCAACCCATTGACACCCCTATATGAGAGTGTAAGTAAAAAAGGAGAAAACACTATACACACATCATTTCCAGAATTCTGCCCTAAATATCATTTTCTAAGAACCCCAACATTTTGAGTAAAAGTTAAAGATTCTAACATCAAAAATCAACATGTGCAGAAGATGTGAAGGGGGAGAAAACATTCCCTAGGGGAATCCGACTTTACTTGCACATATATCCAAGAAGTTTTTAGTGGACAGTAATCTACATGCATGTAGTCTCTTGTTTGAAAAATATCAGCAAAATCTGACATTGTTTTTTATGTTGTAAAATGTTATATATTGTAATGACCGTTCCGATCGTGGTTTAATGGTTGTGGAGGCCAGTGTGTGGCCTATGGCTTGAGTTTCAGGTGGTTATGTAGGTTTTGAGACTTTGTGGGTCGATTGGGCCCAAAGCACCCATTGGTTCATTGTTTGTGAACGCGACAGGGCTGGACGTCACTTTATGAACGCGACGGTCCTAGGTGTCACGTTCTGGTTACTGCCGCTGGAGGGTCTTCGTCTGCATGTCCGCCGCATGGCTCGCGTTGGGCGGCCAGCTGTCGTTAGCGGTGAGAAGGCAACGGCCTCCTTCGTTGCGTCCTGGTCGCGAAGGTAGGGTACGTCGCATTCTCAACTCCTAGTGGTTTTTAACCTAGATCGGCCGAACAGAGCTCAAAAAGCTCTACTCGGCCAGGAAGGAGTTCTTGCGGGTGGTTTTGGGCGATTTGAGATTCTGGTGCTGTTTTCGGCGTGCTCTCTCTGCGAAGATGTGGTACAAAGCGTGGGAAACACAAGGGTATTGTCGTTCTTCGCATTCTTCGCAAAGGTAGGGAGATTCTGTTCTATTTCTCGTTGTGAATCGCATATGAAGCATGTTTAGCTAGTTATATTTGTTATAGATGGTAGATACCATGTTAGTGTAGTGGTTAGAGCATGAATACTTAGGTTTTAAGATGGTTTACAAGTTTTGTATGGGGATTCCGGAGATGGAACCCTGGATTTAGGTCACTGTCTGTGAAGGCGACAAACCTGACTGTCGGGTTCAAAATGCAATAGTTTGACCCGTCGCGTTCTTCTTCAAAATGCATCGTATCGAGGCGTCGCATTCTGAAGGTGACAGTGAATCCCGTCGTGTTTTGGATTCCGATGGCAATGGGCTTATGCATGGTTACGTGATTATCGAATTATCTTTATTTGTTGTTCATGGCAATGGTAAGTGGTGCATTGGCACTTGTGGAGTTTGAGGAATGTGGTGTTCACATGGTTTGTGTGGTGTTCACGTGGTTTGTATGTGCGTGGACGGTAGTACGACGCCTACCGTGGTTACCTCTCTAGTCAGGAGCTAGCCTCAGGTTTTGTGTGAGTCAGGCACGTTAGTGCTCGGGGCTTGTCCCGGTACTTGTGTATAGTCGAAGTCTGTGTCGTCTTCCTAGACACCCTCACTATTGTGTAGAGTTGTACGTTCGGATAAGGGAAAGACGGTAGTGGGACAACGACTTGTGAGTGTTTGTGTTTGTCACTTGTAGTGCGCTCATGGTTGCAGTTACAGACACCAATAGACATACTGGGCTCCAGCTAATCATGTTTTCCAGTGTCTCACTTAGGGAGCTCGGGCCGGAGTCCCTAATGGTGCCAGATAGGGTCTGCTGCGGCAGTGTGGTATGCAGGAGTGGTGTTGGTTGATCTCTACAGTTTCTTGGCTTCTTTTGGTGGAGTGGCAGCTGGACCTTTCGTCCGTGACTATGAGACTGAGAGATAGTCCTATGTGTTTTGTCCAGGTAGTTACTAGTGTCCCGAACCAGTCTTCGTGACCCGAGTGTGGCGTTTTTCTACTTTAGCACGTACACTTGGATGAGGTTTGCCGTTTATTTGTTAAAGGTTGATTTCTGTTATTAGCAAGTGATGATTAGTATTTATAGCTTTATTATCCTGCGTAGATAGTTTTATAAATTGCTAGCATATATAGCTTCCTGCTTCCGTTACTTTGTGAGTTTGATTTTGTTCGACTTTTAGGGGAGTTTCTCTATTGAGCCAGTAACTTGCGAGGCTCACCCCTACTCTTTTTAGGTGAGGGAGAGCAGGAGGTTTTTCGCCCTTCTTCTAGTTCGGAGCCGCACCGTTGCGGAGTTGGGTTTGCACCACCAGCAGTGTAATCTTCTTTTTCTGTTCACCTCAGGGTATGCTCCAGATTGTTGTACTTGTGTCTGGCTACAGTTGAGAAAATGGCTATATATATTTCATGTGATATTTGTGAGATGCGATGGTATTATATATATTTGAGTTGTTTCCTTTATATTTCTACGGATTTGTAAATGACATCTCTTGCGAGACTTCGGCTCGTTCGTGGGTGGCAGAGTCGTGTCAAACTCGTTATTAAGTTAACAGATTTGAACGACGAGCACCGTTACATATATAAACATAAACAACTTGTTAATGGCACAGGCAATCATTCTTCTATCCATTGATACCCTATTTTGAGTTAGGCCAGAGAGTTCTTGTTGCATGGGTTACGTACGTAGTATTCCTATAGAAAAATCTTCCCTCATGCTTGGGGCATCATTAATTAGAAACATGGAGCCCTGCTATCAGAACTAGGGTAATTAAGCAAGTCATCTATCATGTTCTCCCCAACTCAACCCTCATATCACATGTTGTTGAGTCAAATTGTCAGGTGAAAATGATTCTCATGTATATAAAAAAGTGCATGTATTATATATATATAGTGTTAAAAATTATAAAATAAAATTCTACTTTTTAGATAATAAAGAGCAATTAATCAAGTCCGACGATGAGTTTTCCAATAAACTTTACAAAGAGCTCTAGATACTTTGAATAGTGAGTTATATCTTTAACACCATCCATCAGTGCATTGGTCGCACGAGATAACTCTCACGGGCGTTGATGATGGGAGGACGGGTGGATGAGGCTGACGCATAGATGGAGAGGTTGTACGTCATGGTGCCCTCTTGCGCGAGGGTGGCGCTGGCGACCAGTGCGTCCGCTAGTAGGTAGGGAGGGCTGTAGTTCCCGTACAGCAAGCGGCCGCTTCCATCTTCTCCTTCGTAGATGTCCATCTTTCTGCTCTCGTTCGGCATCAGCAGCTCGATCTCCGCAAAGTGCGTGACCACGTAGATTCTGTCACCGGCCCTCGCGTTAACCACTGTGATGTGTGAACTTATATAATAAGAGGTGCTGTATGTCTGGACTGCCGTGCTTAGAACAGATGTCGGCACCTCGAATTCGTCCCCTGCATTTCTCTCCACTTCTGCGTTGGCATCCAAGATTTGGAAACCACTTGAAACATTGAACCAAATGCGATCATAAGGGTCGCCGGGGAACCTGTAGAATTAGGATCATGAGAGATTACTGTGACCTTTGCAGCTTAATTAATTAGGCGGTGGGCTAGATCAAACATGTAGATGAACTCAAATCTCTAACACACTTGCGCTGGAGAGAGAGAGAGATAAGTGATACGTTTTACCTTATCTGAGAGCTTGCTCCGTAGTTCCGGCGAGGTTGGATGAGGACCAAGACTGTGACTGATTTGCGAGCAAATACATGGAGTTAGAGAGGGGCCTCAGCTCCAGCGATGAGATGAATGGTGTTCCCCGGCCCGTGTTCACCAGGCAAACGAACAACGAGTTTGTCGGTGCGACAGTGATGATCTCTTCGATGAAGTGTCATCCCTCACCGTCAAGCTATCGACGGTCCTCCAGAAATTAACCCCGATGTGTAAGTCGAAGACGGGGACGACATTCTTGCCATCGTAGTTGCCGTACGTAGTAAAATGCGGCTCTCACCAAGTACTTCCCTCCGGGGCGCACGGGCCTCAATTTGTAGCAATTGCGGATTCCCTTCGGGAAGCTGCGTAGGGTTTGATATCTCCTAGCCAGATTGTCTAACCTTGAGAGGATGTTCTTGTTCACTCCCACGTCGATGTAATCCGTGTCAGGCACGTACGCTATGCCACTAGAGTTGTCCCTGTAGCCCGTGCCATCGGCGATGCCGCAGTCTATGCTTATAAAGCCTGCATAATTAACAGCAAAAGACACACCCATGAATGGCCATGCATGCTCGTATTTGACTAGTTTGAACGTCTGCTGCATGCGCCAGTACTGTCTGCAGCGAAGCAAACACAGGGAAGAGAAGGTTGTACAATTCCTAGTACATATATATAGCAATACGCACATACCTTCTTGGGATTGGCTGTGAACCATGACTGCTACCCACAGCATCAGGACCACGATGAAGAAGAAGGCAGGATTAATGCGCACAGGCACTACGGCTGGGCAACCCTCTGCCGCCATGAATCTGAGATGGTTTCTTCCACTCTCCTCCCTCTCCCCTCCTATCTCGTTCTTGTGCGACCGACAAGCCAGCGGCGCTCCCCCGGCCGGCCAGCAGCTCTGCCAATCGAGACCAGGAAACTTAAAGCCTGGGCGCCTGGGCCTTCTTCTTCACAAGGGCGAGTCGGCGATCCACGCAGGTACGTACTACGCCACCCCTTGTCTTTTCTATAAGATAGAAGAGTGCAATTAAGCGACCACAAGGACCATTATATAAAGTGAAACATGATCACTCGGGAAGGATTAATGCCCACAACCTTCCCGCTAATATCTGAAATGAAGAGCTTAATTGCCACTTGAATTGGATCAGGAGCCATATGCATCAAGAGCTATATCTATTGTTTATATTTGAAATTTTCTAGACCAAGTGATCGACATCATGACGAAGTTATTAACTAAAATAAATTTTTAAAAATAAAAATTAAGCATACACCACCAATTTACGCTTGAGCAGAACACTAAAATTCTTCCAAGCTGCTTCAATATCCATTGACTTTTGGAACCGGTGGGGACGACCATCAATTATTAAATGCGGCAGACAACTCCCAATGTCATCCTCTATGTATATATATACGTCGGCCTTACATTTTATAACCTTGTACGATTTGTTAATTGTTATAGTTCAAATATATATGTGATGTGCTAAAAAGAACTAATTCCTGTTGGTGCATACGCTAGCTATCTTGTTGGCATAAACACGCAATAGACGTTGGGGTTACTGAAGCTAATCCCTACAGTGGCGGCTTCTGATATCATGCTCAGTATACTAGCTAGCTAGAGAGTACATGCCGCCTCCGACATATAGCCAAAGATGAGGTGGAGTTGTAAGAGGGGATTTTATTGATGCCAAGTACAAATTGAACATTTTATTTAATTGGATTACTTGCTCCTCAATCTGGAGTCACAAAAAAAATAATGACGTCAGTTTGATTATATTGAGTTACTTATCGAGAGCATGAGACGTCATATATAGCATATCTCTTTTGTTAAAAGATCGGAAACCTTCCATCAACAACCTCTCCACTTTGATTAATTTGAAAGCTGAGAGGGGCATGAATTATTGGTAATATTGAAGTTGGCGTTGAGAATTTGGCAATATGTCGTGGTGAAAACAAAAGAGAAGTTGACAATGTCCATAGCAAATAGTAATTAGGGAGGTAGTCGCATTCGAGCCGCTTAGATCAAAACTAATTAAGAAGACTCGGAATTTTAACTATATATTCTCGATCTGAGTTTGTACCAACATCAGTAAAACATTATTTTGTGTACATGACACTCGATGGTCTATCGAGGGGTTGCACTATGCAATAATCTGACAGAACCTGTGGGAGGACCCTTGAGTGGGATATGTATATGAGTAATGCTATGCTCCCGGCAATGCCGGGAGCATAGGAGCGCGTGAAAGGGGCCGGCCCCTCCCGCCGCGCGCCGTGTGGAGGGGGCGGCCCCTTTCACATTAATACGTCATTTGTTTGTTTTTTTAACTTTAGAACAATGCACACAAATAGTTTGTTAGTGCGCACAAATGACACATTAGTGCACACAAATAGTGCACTATTTGTGTGCACTAATGTGTCATTTGTGCGCACTAACAAATCATTTGTGTGCATTGTTCTAAAGTTTAAAAAACAAAAAATAAACGGCGTATTTAATGCTGGAGAAGCCGCCCCCTCCACGCGGCGCGCGGGTGGAGGGGGGCGGCCGCTCCACGTCGGCCATTTCTCTATGTATATATGTCTACCGACTGATCACAACTCCTCTACACCCACTTTTAGTGCAATCTGCACCCACTTTTAGTGCAAACTCCATGTGCATATATATATATATATATATATATATATATATATATAGGAAAATGCTGAGGTGCGGCCCCTGAGAAAAAAAAAAAACCCCGCTTGCACACTGCCGCTGGATGTGCATCCAGCGGCAGCAACTGGGTACGGCGGAGCGTATATAACCTACAGGACAGAGAGTCCAAGACTCCCAACAGAAGGAAAACTACAACACTAATAACGACACAACCAAAACAGAAGAGCGAAGAGCAAAAGCTGAAAATAGAAAACTCAAGCAGCAAAGCAGGCGCTACTCAAACTTAACTATGGTAGAGCAAACAGATTTTCCCCTAGAGTGGTTTCCTTCCCCGGGCAAGAGTACTTAAGATCCTCCGAAAGCTGGATCATGTGTAGCTCCTGTGCAAGAGTGAATGAACAGAGAATTTAATTAGCTTTCCAAAAGCTTTGTATTGCCTGCTGCAGCCAGTCTACAATTAACTTTGTTCTCTAGGTTCTCCTGATTTGTGATACTCTAACTCTCTCCTATCCTTCACAGATCTTTTGTGTTCTGTATAATGAACTTGATCTCCTGCGGAGCTGAGTTTAATTCTAGGGGTTGTAGGACCGACCTTAATCTGGCAAATCTCTTGACTACTTCCACCGAAAATTTCTGTTAGGTAGGAGCTATGAAATACACCAGGAGGGGTGAATTAGGTCTTAATAATTTTTTAAATTCTTTTAAATAAATCATAATATTACCAACACAAAAAAAAGAAGTAGGAGAGAATGAGTCAATCACAAAAGGAGATAGTGCAATTTTTAAAGAGATTGGATCTAGCCTTGTGCTATTCTATATTCTCTCCCTTACAACACTTGAATCTGATGATTAAAAATTCTAGCAAAATACACATGTCGGACATATTCATCCATCATCTATGGAATTCTAACTGGTCTATTATCTTATTTTTTTCTTTTTTGTGATCATGGCCTTCTTGATAGGCTTATGCCACCCAAGTTGTATATAATTTTTGCCACCTGTGTTTAAATTCTTTTATTAATAAATTAGCCGACTTCATGTCATTTATTTTAAAAAAAACTACTTTGCAGGAAAAAAAAAAAAAAAAAAAAAAACACACTCAAAGTCAACATCAAGGTGTTGGTTCACCTTCTACCCACACATACACCACTTGTGCAAAGCACAAGAACCTATGATGAAGGGAGCACAATCCGCATACAATTATAACTTTCAGCACATACATCTATCATGCTTGATTGGAAAAAGCAAAGTGAACATTTTAAATAATTTCAAACGAGCAACTCCAAAATCATATATATTTTATTTAACTCTTCATCTAAAATGACTTTTCATGCACTTTTATACTTAGAAATTTCGGATTAACTTGTTAATTGCGTAACTACATAAAGGTTTCATTAGATATCACACAGATTTTGTTGTCATCAAAATTTAGAGGGATCACAAACATTTCTAAATTCTCTTGTCGTATAATATCTCAATTTTCTTAGATCTCTAAAACACTGCTTTCTTGGGTCTTCAATGTCAAAGTTACCTACTCATGAACCAATCTTTATTATTATTATTGGGGGGGGGGGGGGGGGGGGGGGGGGGGACAATGAAAGGCACTTCGGTATTCAAAGTAGGGTGGAACAAAAAGTACAGAGCCGGCCTCCGCTAGGAGGAAACGGTGCACGTTGGACGTCGGCCGCCGGATGGCGTCGGATGTTGGACAGCGCCAGGCGCCAGACACTAGACACCGACTACCGGGTGCCAAGTTGCAGCCACCGGCCATCAAGTTACAAGCGTCGAACACTGAGAATTATAGTGAAGATTGTAGTCACACTTATAAAAAATTCTTATATGAAAGAGAAATTTAAGAAAATGGTTTATGGAGACTTATCAAGAATGCTAAAATCCATAATTTTAGGTAAAACAAATTTCATAGATTAACTTTTCAGTAGTACCAAACATATTTTCGAAAACGTTTTCCGACACGAGCTTTTACGTTGAAACAAACGGACCCTGTCAATGAGGAGTGTAGCAGTGTTTAGTGAACTCAATTTTAACAAATTGCCCATAGCACCTTCACAATCAACCTCCTTTTGAGCCTCTTAAAAGGATTATTTAAAAATTTAGAACAACTCAAGATCTTCCAGACTTGATACAACATCTTTTCTAAGATCTAAGGAGTAAGATCTATTCTGAAAATTCTCTAATAATATGCTAAAACATTTTGCCAATTTATCTTAGATCTCATGTGCAACATAAGTGTGTTGATATCTTTCAGTTGAACCATCAAACTGTGAATCTATCAATTTCATACAACTATAACTTTCAGCACATACATCTATTATCATGATCTGAGGTTCGTTGGAAAGAGCAAAGTGAACACTTTAAATAATTTCAAATGAACGACTCTAAAATCATATATATATATATATATATATATATATATACATTCACTCTTCAAATGACCTTTCATGCATTTTCATACTTGGAAATTTCGAATTAACTTGTTGATTGCACAACTACACGAAGGTTTCATTAGATATCACACAGAGACTTTGTTATCATCAAAATTTAGAGGGATCACAAACAATTTCCAAATTCTTCCATTATATATAATTTTTCAATTAATTTCTTAGATCTCTAAAGCACACCTTTCTTGTGTCTTCAATGTCAAAGGTGCCTCCTCATGACCCAATCAAATTTCTTTTCCCGGATGTCATCGATCATTGCCCACCATGAAAAAGTTTTTATATAGGAATCAAATGTAAATCCACAAATTCTCTTTAAAAAAATTATCATATAACTTTTTCCCGTGTAAGAGGATCAATGAGTCGAACTGACCAAAAATCTGGAAACTTGACCCGATTTTAATCTGGTTCGGGCTGAAAATTTTAACCCGTTTAAATTTTTTGGCCCGACCTGACTGGACCTGCAAAAGAATAGGAGCAAGTTTGGATTTTATGATGCCCGACTCGAAATTTATAAATATAAATATAATTTTTATTAAATATAAAATTTATAATTAAAATAAATTATAATTGTTTTTCTATAATAAATTTACTCAAAAATAGAATCTTTTATAAATTGAATGTTAATATAGATATATGTAAAATATATATTGTTTTTTCTTAAATATATTATATTAGATATATTAAAATTATATATAATATAGATAAAAATAATAATTTTCTTATATTTTTGGACCTGACCGGATTTAACTGGACTTTCTTGAGTCCGAACGGAGCCACTTTTACCTGGCCTATCTCCGGATCTAGATTGGGTCCGAGTTGACTTTTGAAAAATTGGACCTGAGCCGGGCCTAGCAAGGCCCTTATGGACATCCCTATTATGCAAGTTCAACATAAACATTGAGCTGGGCCTGGCAAGGCCCATTATTTTTTATGTTGTAAAATGTTCTATATCAACATAAACAACTTGTTAATGGCACAGGCAATGGATCTCATGTCCTTTGATACCTCTTTTTGAGTTAGGCCAGAGAGTTCTTGTTGCATGGGTAGTATTCCTATAGAAAAATCTTCCCCCATGCTTGGGGCAGCATTAGAAACATGGAGCCCAGCTGTCAGAACTAGGGTAATTAGACAAGTCATCTATCATGTTCTCCCCCACTCAACCCTCATATCACATTTTGTGGAGTCAAATTGGCAGGTGAAAAAGATTCTCATGTATATAAAAAGGTGCATATATATATATATATATATATAATATCTTATACTACTAAAGTGTAGTCTTCCAACAGCCACGCGTCGGTGTTTCAACTTTCTGTGGCTTAAAATTTTTTCCCACACTAAAATATGCTATGCAATGCAGAAAGACTAAATTTATTCTTAACTTTTTTTTCCCTCCTAAAACACCAGATTGCAACGTAGAAGTGCTCAAACTTTTTTTCCCCCCTAAAATATCCTATTGGAATGCAGAAGGGCTAAATATATCTTTCAACCTTTTTTTCCCGGCATAAAACATTTGATAGCAAGGTTGACGTGTTTCAACAGCTTGGCGCCTCTGTAGAGAGCCAACGATCGTACTTTTTTTTAATTTCATAAAAATATTGATGTAGACTGTTGCAACGCAAAGATCTTTTCGGCTGACATTTTGTCTTGGCACCTGTGCCAAGATAGCCGACGACGGTTGTTCCGTATCCTTTCTTTTAATGAAAAATCAGACTTCCACGTGCGATTTTTATCGGCAGCTGTGCAAAGAGCCCAGTGAAAACTACGATGACGGCTATCTTAAAAACGTACAAAACTCTTAAAAATTTCACACTACATCTCTCCACAACTTCTTCTCCTCTGCAACACCCCAACTTCTTCCCCCCTGAATCGTCGCCTCTGAGCCTCTCCACTGCACATTGGTTCCTCCCCCGACCTCAACCTGTCATCGCCCTCTACAACTTTTTTCTCTGCTTCTTGCTACGGTCCTGCCGGTGCTTACATCTCGCCACTATTTCGTGACGGCGGCTTCTCTAGAACAACATCGTGAGATTCGCCAACAACATTTCCGTCCCAGGTAGTGTACTCTTCTCCTCTTTCTCTCTCCTCTCTCTCTATCTCTGGTGCTTGCTCGCTCTGATACATCCATAGCGGCTCCCCCATCTTCACATCTCTCCTCCCATGTAACGCCCCAAAAATTAAAATGTTAAGAAAATAGAAATAATTTGGTTAAAATACTTTAGGGTTGTTATTAAATTGTGATAATTATATGATAGACTTAATTAGTAGTAATGAACGTTTTTTCAGTATCGTACCTCAAAGTGCGTGCCTCCACAGGGCGATACCGGAAACGACAACGAAATAAAAATCGAGAACATCATAATTTCCAGAAAAATGTGGAGAAATCAAATATGTAATTATCTGAATTTTTCGACGTACGGATTTTGAGATTAAATCGACCCGACTATTTTTTGGGTGTTTTCACCTACTGTAAAATAAATTCCAAAAATTAAACTAAAATCACCATAATTTGAAAAACCATCACATTAGCCTATGGTTAAAATTTTAGGAAAAAAGGACGTCATTTGGAATATATTTACATAAAGATTATTGGGCCAGTGAATTATAGCTTAATTACGGGATGGATTTTTGGAGAATTTCCAGTGGGGTACGTGTAAGGCTCTTAAAGAGCCATTACATCAGGGATAGGCCATCATTAAGGGTACCTGCGTGTAACCAAGGTGAAAAACTGCATGTGATACGTGTTAAGGCAAGAATCAAGGATTCTTACCATGACACATGGGCAACCAACGTGCCCTCTGCATGTGAGGGTGATGAGGGCTATAAAAACCTCTCCTCACCTTCGTTCACACCCTTGTTCTTGCCCTGTTCTTGTCTTTCTTGCTCCTTGCTGCTGGAGGGCTGTTGGAGGAGCTATGGAGTTGCTGTTGAGAGTGTGTCGTTGCACCTGCAATTACTTCCCTTTATGTTCATGTTGCTACTGTAACTCCTACGCTAAGATGAACATTGCTGATACATCATCCACACTGAAGAGGGAAAACACTTCTCTTGCTGGGTGTAGGATCTTCGTCAGGAATACCTGCAACTTACCCTTCAGTAAGGTAGGATCTATTCTCTATTCTCTTCTCAATTGTATCTTGCCTTTGCTAAAAGTTCATGTCCACATATATACTTGTTTTCCAACCTTGGAACCATCTTAAGAGTGATGAGTTCATCTCTTCCGAACATGTCTGTTCTGTGAATTGGGGAAATTCCTTTGGTTGAAATATGTAGGTATTAGTAAGAATTCATTCTTGTGACCATCAACTTGTAAATCTCCTTCTTTTCTAAGCCTTGGAATTAAAGCATCAGTCTTGATCCCATATGGCATGAGATTCAGTAAAGCTTGTTTGATTACCTTGTTACCATTGAGTTCTTATGCATTGATAGGACTCCTTCTTAATGATCCTCTTTCTTGTTCTTATACTTCCTTCATGTTATGAAACCCATGTATAAGTGTAGGATTCATCTCCTTTCCGTAATCCTGTTCTCCACACATGATAAATAATCATGTTGAGTAGTCAAGTTGATATATTTGTAATCCTACTATTTTTCCTCCAGTTTTGATAAAACATTCTCACATTGGGGAGGAGAGATTCTTGTTTTACTTCCAGATCATCTCTTCTTCTTCTTCTTCCACCCTGATCCTTGTATATGTTATAGAAGTTTGATAGAAGTCACAATACCATTAGAACTTGTGACTAACTTCCGTTCAGATTTGGTACTTCATACCTTGATTGAAATCCATGAAACACTTTGAGTTTTAGTATTTATCTTGTAGGAATCTCCAATAAACCATTACTATCAAGATCACACTTCCAACACTATACTATGTCTAGTTTCTAGCTAGACAAGCTTGAATTGCAAATCTTGTTTCACCTCGTTGTTCGGTTTATAAACCACTGTGAGAACTCCAATAGACTCTTCCATTTGTTATAAAACATGTCTTGGTTATAGGTTCTATAATTAGGATGTTTAGATCAGATTACAAATCATTTCTGAAGTTCTGCAGCCACCTGTCGACAGCCAGCCCAAAGCTGTCGACAGGCGCATGTCTTCCAGAACGCCAGGTTTCTGGACTGTGGGAATCTGTCGACAGATCCCCTTGTTGCTGTCGACAGATACACACAGAGCCAGCAAACCTGAGCTCTGTCGGTAGCCATCTGTCGACAGCCCCTTCCTGCTGTCGACAGCACATGCCCTGCCTTGTATTTCAGCAACTTTTCATGATAGAACTCTTGCTTAAACTTCATCCTAATAGCTACCAAGTTACCCCCTTAATTATTTTGGTATCTACTGTCATCTACTGTAAAGAATACCCACTTGAGATACCTTACTCAACCCCTTGAATTATCCTTGAAATTGTCAACTACGATTGGTACTCGTTGAGTCCATTCTCCTGTATTCAGCAACTAAGTTATATTACTTGAGCTCTAAGAGTTCAAAAGCTTGAACACCTTGTGAGATGTGATAAACTAATGATGATGACATTTATTGGGTCCTTGGACCCACCTAACTGATATGCTTGTGCAAATAGGCTGGTCAGTCCTGGGAGGAGCACCCGGAATTCATTACGGGCTGTACGGGAGTGATAAGGATACGGGATGTTTGGCATTGCATCACTACTCCTGATTATGGTCATCATACTTCCTATACTGTGTGAACTGATATATGAACCAATACTTGAGTTATATACCTGCGCATGACTGAGTTTTATTGTCACTGTATCAAGCTACTGTTCTAAGATCTGGTATGTCTCTTTGATGCCTATTCTATCCTGTCTTGGGCCAATGAGGACACCGGGATGTCTGGCATTGCATCAATACCTGTTTGATTGAGTCATCATGATACCATCCTGTGAGAATATATATATGAGCCAAATGAGAGATACGTGTGTTCATCTTTGATATCAGTCAAGTCTTGTATTATGTTTCACATGAACTAGAACTGAGTTTCAATGTGAATTCCTGAGCTACTCTGTGTATCAATTCTATTGTTCCACATTCACTATCATGTTCAGATGCATGTTGGTCCATCTATGATATCACTTAAGCTTTTCCTGATCATCATACAGTTTAATACTTTGATTTGAGAATTTGAATCCTACTGGGCTAGTTAGCTCACCAAACATATTTTTCAGGTATCTACAGTTCTTGAAGGAGGGAACTTCGGGATATGTGTGGAGAGCCATCCTTGATGGCATTTTATTTTGAGATTGTAAAACTGGAATGTTGTAATATTCATAGATGACAATTGTCAAATTTTTATTTAGTAAAGCTTCCGAGCAATTTGCTGCTCAATAGTTCAAAGTTCACTCTTGATTCCTCTTGCGTTCACGTTCCGGCGTTATAGTTATATTAAATGACGGGACGTGACATCCCACAAGCCAAACACCCTCCCACTGACCTTCTTCCCAACTGCACGCCCAATGTTCATGCTCTTTTCTGCTACACGCCCTCAAACCTCCACCTTCTTGCTGTTGTATGCCCCAACCTCCACCTTCCTCCACACTACACGCCCCAACCTCCACCTTCTTCCACACTACGTGCCCCGCCCCAACCTCCACCTTCTTGCTGCTACTGCTACAAGCCCCAACCTCTACCTTCTTCCACCTCCTTGCTGCAACATCATCCCTGCTCTTGAGACTGCCCAAGCAGAGTTGATGCCCACGTCGACTTCATGGCCGTCGCAGGCCTCCTGCAGGCGACCAACCTCCATCTCTAGGCCAAACAACAGCTCCTTCATAGTCTCTCCACCAACTTCACCACTTCAACTACTATACTCCATTGTCTCTCTTGGAAAGCAAGAAGGTAGGAACACATGTTAACATTTTTGTAAGTTTCTGCATTTAACATAGTGGAATATATTCAAAGAAATGTGCAAAGAAATGTAAGAGCACTAATATTCATTGAAAACAAGGCTGGGGAGTTATACCTGAGCCCATGCCATGTCGGTCATCACCATTCTCTCTTCGCTCTCTCTCTCTATCTCTCGTCTCTCTCTCTCTCTCTCTTCTCTCTCTCTCTCTCTCTTTTCTTCTCTATCTCAAATACACATAAAGGATGCCCCTCTCTCTCTCTAAGCTATTTCTCTCTCTCTCTTCATATACCTTTCACCTCATGGCACATGCACCTACTCCTGTCTGCAATGACATAATAAGAGTAACATGCACTCTTTTCTTTCTAAGATAAAAGTCTCCATGTTAATCGATTCACGAATAACTTAGTTGATGTTTTCCTTTACAGATTGAAGATGTCTGCAGCCCCTACATCTTAATACTAAGAAAGTGAACTTTGAAGGTGGTTGCTGCTACGAAGTTGTTGGGATCTTGCATCTACACCGATTTGGACTACATTATCATCCAACTTTTTTGCTAAACCATGAAGTCAGTTTTTACTGTTCTTTATTTAAAATTATTTATGAAAGTAAAAAAAATTATTTTTGTTCGAACAAATTATGTTCAATAGTTGTTAACAATTTTTGTTAGCTTAGGAAACAAAACATAGCACTGTTGTAAGGATTAACATAGTATAGATGTTCTGCCCATTAGATTTTTTTATGTCATGAGTTTTCAATATATTCTCCAAAAGATTATAGCTTAACAGTTTTATAGCAGTTTTTATGTCATGAGTTTCAAATTTGTCTAGGATACAGGGAAAATGCCGTAAAACGGTTTACAGCATACCAAACATAAGAAATGTGCCCTTTTATGGTATTTACAGTGTTTTACTGCAATTCGGGGTGTAGCAAACGACGTGTAACTTAATGCTTCTTACCTGCTTTTCTGTTTCTTATTATCTAGGATCAGTACATATATTTTCTCTGAAACGAAATTTATTGAAATGATTACAATTATGTGCTGCTTTGAGGTCTTTTCAGTTCTTTCCAGTGTTGACGATCTTAGAACTTCTTTTCCTTGGGTTTCCAAAATGACTTTATCCTCATTTAAAACACGGCCATCTGAAAATTTTCTATCATTTCTCTCAAGTCTTTATGGAGAATGTCGATGGCCTGTACGGTGAATGAACAATTTTTATGTCATGAGTTTCAAATTTGTCACTAATTAAACTTTTGTCTATCTCTTTTATATATCATAGAGAGATGATGCATACTTCAATTATTTGCAGTGACAACATAACTTATAGGTGTTATGTAAGAAAATAAGAGATAGCAGTAGTAAGCATCCACATTCATAGTAAGGGCCCCTTTAAATCTTTTCCATAAAAAAACTGAATTCCAACAATCTGATCATATATACCATTGTAAGCTTTTAATGGCAATCTATGCATCTCAGTTTTGGTTTCCAGTCCTGTTTTTATACAAGTGCAGGGAAATCACCTGGTCCAGATGGCTTTTCCAAGGATACCTATTGAATGACCAAAATAATTTGGACATCCAAAACATAAATTGTGCTGGGGCTTCCCATCTGGATTTTTTTTCCTTAGATAACCCACTTTTTCTCCTGCTATCACTTTTGTTTCTGTAAATTTTCTAAGGGCAATGTCTGCCCGTTCAAATTTTCTGAAGAACCACAGAACTCTGATTTCTATGTCTTTTCCATTTCTCAAGTTGCAGAATGACAGATTAGAAAGGGGATAACCTTAAAGAGTACAACCATCAGCTGCAATGTCATCAGCCTGAGTTTACTTTTATGGAATTATAGTTTAGAGTGTGTAATTAGTGCTAAAATTGACCTATTAATTAGTGCTGCGTTCCTACAAGATGTTGAAGCCATGCCATTACAGATCCATGTCAACCATTGTAATTCCTTTTCTAACTGATACATACATGACCAAAACTAAGGGAGAAAAGTATGAAAAGACAGGGTTGGAATCAATATACTGAAAAGACACACTAATTTCCAGATGATGATCTGGGCAATATTTCCAGATAGCTTTTATTTGTATAATGATTGAGAATAGCAAACATTCCCAGAATGTGAGAAATGTATCTATTGAATTACCAAAACAATTGGGACATCCAATAATTATAAATTGTCGTTCGATCCAACATATAACAAAACTGATTCAAATAATGCACCTGATAATCAGCAAATTCATTTAATATAAAAGAAGTTCATCAAAATTAATATGAAATGTTCAAAATGTATATTATATATTCGTATATGTGGGTTCATATTTTTTTGCTCTTAATTTATTGGTTACATACATAGAAAACAGAATTCTTATGAACATAGTCCTAAAAGCAGGCATCATAGATCTGTGTTCAGATTAATTAAAACTGATGCACATTTGAAATTCAGATTTTATAAACTGATACACATCTGAAAGCAGAGTGTAAGATCTATTTCGATGTGTATTGATTTCATTCACAAATAGGTAAAATTGAACAACCTCAACATCCTAGCACTAAGAACACTGAATCTCAGATGTTGAATCACCGTCCTATTTTTTTTTGCTGATCCGCGCAGACAGATTCTATAGTGTTGACTTCATTTCTTTGAAGTTATATGAGCTTAACATTTCGGTGCTACTACTCATTTCATTATGGCATGAAATCATTGAACTATATTTTAAAGTTATGTTCTCATTTTTAAGTTAAACTAATACAATTTATTTAACTTGATAGAAATGGACCAACATGCTATCATGGGATTGATATGGTGAGAGGACAAAATGAGGATTTATAAAACTACAACTCTTTCAAACAAAAGATCTTGCGATGCGATATACAAGATTGCATGATGGACTTATTGTGGCAAATCAAAAATAAGGAAGATAAAGAAGATGTTAAGTGCAGACGAGCGCCAGAAGTTGAAGAAAAAAAAAGAATATCATGCTATACAAGATCAGGATGGACAAAGATTTTATCCAATCATTCGTCCAAGTTGGGCGGTGCATGTACATGTTTAGTGGTGGGGGGATGGAGAAAGTTTGTAATAAAAAATTGTATAGATCAACATACCACTCTGAAGGTAGTGTCATCACAATATGTGCCTAGAGACGGAAATGAAAAAGCATATTTAGGTATTAAGGTGATTAGATCGAAGAAATATAAAAACTGATGCATCAGAGGTGAAATACATACCATCGGGACGCTGAATCTCATAAGTACAGACAGTATTTGTTTTGAGTAACGACATATGAGAGTATTTGAGAATCTTTGAAGGGGACATGGAAAATTATAGTTTGTCTTATGTTTTTTGTGAACATCAATATGTAAGACTTATCTTTTGTGGTATAAATCAAGACGTATCTAGGCATTCTTTTTATATGTTTGTGATTGAGAGTGTATTAAATAAGTTGTCTATCAAATTTTCTATTATCTTTTTGCTATCTAGATGGAGATAATTAACTGTCAAATTTTAATTTTAGATATGGTTGAATGCGACGAGAAGAGAACGAGATATCAATCTACATGTTTATTTGATTAGAAAAATATTGCCATTGATGTACGAAGGTTAGAGGATGGTAGATCATAAAATTTATAAATAGTTATCTTAGAATATTTATCATCATTCAACTTAACATAATTTTTAAAATATATAAAATTTTTATCAAAAAATGAGACTAGAAAAAAAAGAAAAAAGGTAAAATCCATTTGTTCAAATGGAAACATGGCCCTCACTTCATTATAGACAATCCTTGATTCTGTTGGAGCAAAATTGGGTCTCACAGTTCTCATCTACCTAATACTATACTAATGTTGAAGCTTAGGTTTATTACATTTCATATTAACATTTTAAATTTTGTTTAATACATTAATTTGGTCTCATTCTTTTGTAGCATCAATATTTGTTTTGTCATGTCTGAAGTTCAAAGAAATCACATTATTATAATTCAAATTTCAGTTCTTGCTTGATTCCATCTATCTTTGCATAAGTTATTGGTTGGGTGTTGTACCAGCAATATTGTGAAGGTCATATATTACCTTATGAGAGAATAAATTTTGGGTTCAACCTCTCTATTGAAGTTAGATTTTTACAATTGTTTTTATAAATTTGCAAAAAAAAAATTATTCAACTGACTTGGACATAATAAGGATTTTTATAGCCATGGAGGAGATCACCATAATCTCCATCTTGCTGGAGATGACATTGCAGTGAACATAATAATGCAAAGAGTGCAAGGTTAAGGAGGAGAATTATTAGATGGGCAAGCGAAAATTAAACAATAACATATGTGAAGGTAATTTCTTGATTTATGAGACATATGTCTTATATTCATAACTTAGAGAAATCAGTGAATTTAACTTATTTATATCTGAAAATATCTTAGGTACCAACCAAATTCAAGAATGTGATGAAAATCAAACTCTTCTCGGTTGAACTACATGATGATTATCAAACCCCATCTGTATCTAAAACACCTTATGCAATGTCCAATATAGTGGTCGTTTGAATGCTACACAGCAGAAACGTTTGAGAACACATTTAGTGATATTACAACATTCATTCAGTGTGTGTACAATCAAATAGAGTATGATGAGGTTGTCAGACAGATATCGATGTGGAGAAAGAGTTGGTAAATACGTTGTCTCTAACTGAAAGCAGCATATCAGTTGGAGGTGTTTTAGAGTAAATCGTGGAAAGTATGCCAAGCACAGTCAGGACATATTGCACTCGCTCACATTTATGTTGACATGAGCATTGAAGCTTCTAAGATTGATGGGAATAACAGGCTGCTAGGGTGAGGGATTTTGAAATCTGTCCAGAAGCTAATCTACCTACAAATGGTATGTAAAGTAACAGTTGTTTAGTGCTCATATATGTTCACATAATTATATTGATGTTAATTCTTATGTGTAGTTCTTAATTGTTTCAGGAGGAGAATGTAGGGGTGAACTTAATATTCTTGAGCAATATGCTTATTGGGATATTGGAGATCCCACATTTGCATGTATGTATTGTGGTGGATTAATGTGGTATGAAGAGAGATTGCACAAAAGGAAAAACTCTATTCTTCCAAAGTTTTCATTGTGTTGTATGCAAGGGAAAGTTCAATTGCCAATGCTACAGCAACCACCTTCTGTGTAAACAATCTTATGCATGGCAATGATCCTAGGAGCAAACGTTTCTTAGAAAATATTCGAGCATATAACATGATGTTCTCTTTCACTTCAATGGGAGGCAAGATCGACAGTTCTATAAATCATGGCACAGGACCTATGTTTTTAGATACATGGTCAGAATTATCATAAGATTGGAAGCCTACTTCCAAATTCCAGTTTGACTCCAAAATTTGCACAGCTTTACATATATGATACGGAGAACGAAGTTGAGAATAGAATCCAATCAGTCGGGTGCATATCTAACTGCTCTAATCTATACTCTTATAGAATACTCATGCAACTGAAAGGCTTTTTTTGTCTTTTTCTATTTGCGTGCAGTATAAGGGAGCGCTCCCAATCATTGGATCCAACTATTGTACAGGACTGGAAACAAATGCTTGATGCTTACAATCCTTATGCTAAATCCTTCGGATGGCTAGAGACAAATTCATTTCTTCCGAACCACAAAACATTAAAATGAGATGATTGGGAGAAGAGCCATTGATGGAAGGACTTATAATTTGCCTACTGAATCTGAAGTAGCAGCTCTTATTGTTGGAGATATTGGAAAAAAAAATGGTGATAGAGATATCATAGTAGAAAACAAGATGGGTCTTAAAGCGTATCACGGAGTTACACCCAGCTTATCTTGCAATGCAATATCCTTTTTGTTCCCTACGGAGAAGATGGTTATAGGGTGGATGTTGAACATGCGGAAACATGGAATAAATAGGAAGCGAACTAAATTACTATGAGAGAGTCTTTGCTTTAGGATTCAAGAGAGGATTAGTGAGGCTGACACCATATTAGTGGCTCGAAAGTTATTTCAACAGTTCTTGGTTGAGTTATACAATGATTGAGTCTGAGAGATTGTCATATATTGTTATCATCAAAAAGAACTGCGAGTGACATGTACAAGGGCCTCACTGAAGGGAGACTGTGTAATATTACCATCCTCGTCACTGGTGGCGCAAGATATATGATTCAAATTATCAAGATGCCATGACTATTTGTAAGTGGGCTGGATATCCTGATCTATCATTACTTTCACATGTACCCAAAAGTGGCCAGAAATAGAAAGGGTTGTTAAATCTATCATGTCAGAGCAAAAGATAGACCCAGACATTCTATGTAGAGCTTTAAGATCAAATGTGAACAATTGATTAGGATTCTGAAGGAGAAACATATTTTGGTTAAAGTTAGGTAGGTACGATGGACAGCAACGTCTTGGTATAGTTTATTTACAATCATTCAACAATTCAATAGATCTAACATCGTAAACAAAAATAGTTATTCTTTATGCAGGGTGTACACAATCGAATTTCAGAAGCGAGGTCTTCCACATGCTCATATATAGGTATTTTTGCACCTGAAGATAAATATCCAACTGCCATAGATATTGATAGGATTATTTCAGCAGAAATACCTGATAAAGAAGAATGTCCAAGTTTGTATGAAATTGTAAAGACTTCATGATTCATGGACCGTGTGGGCATGCATTCAAAAATTCTCCTGTATGAGAAATGCGTTGTACTAAGTTTTTCCCCAAAAAGTATAAGATGTAGAAAAGTGTTGATGAAGATGGATACCCACTTTATAGAAGAAGAGATGATGGAAAGATGTTAAAAAGAATGGTGTTATTTGGATAATAGATGTTGTACCATACAATCCTCGACTTCTCAGAGGAAGTATCAAGCTCATATAATGTGGAGTGGTGCAAT
>CM024764.1:97575483-97638521 GCA_014218235.1 Colocasia esculenta | reverse complement strand
GTTTGATTGATGGGTAGTTTAACCATGGGTTGCTTAACCACAAATTTACCCAAAATTACTTTGACAACTTACCCCCTCTAACCATGGATAACTTGGTTAGATTACCCACTTTTTTTTTTTAAGTCAACTTAACACTTTGACCCAAATTATCTTTCTTTTGTAATTAAAAAATACAAAAATTTACATATACATAGTTAAAATAATATTTACAATTTAATAAATATTTTTTTAAAATTTTTAGAAAAAAAAAAAAAGCTACCCAGGTGGTAGCGCTGCCCCACCTCTTGAGGTGGGGCAGCACTACCCATGGGTAACCTGCAAAAAGCAGGTTACCCATGGGCAACCTTAACCCCCCTCCCCAAACCGTGGGAGGGGGTTACCCATGGGTAACTTGGAGTTACCCATGGGTAACCCCCCTCCCAAACTGGCCCTAAGTGAATTAACACACACACACACAGATATATATATATATTATATATTAATATATGCGGCCCTGTCGTATTTAAGGCGGTGGCTGTTGGATCCTGGATCCAACGGCCACCCCACGCGTGCATGTAACAAGCGCGTGCAAAATTTTTTTTTGTTTAACCTCATCCAACGGTGGGTACCGTACATCACTATATATATAATATTATATATATATATATATGCTCGGAGAATTCACTTAGGGTCTGTTTGGAAAATATTTTTAAGAAAAATTATATATTTTATCATTTGGTATCTTTGAAAATTAAAATCTCATCTTAAAAATTTTCAGTCGACGACAAAAATTCAGAAGCTATTTTTCCGCGTGCGTCTTCTCTCCGTCTTCGTTAATCTAACTACAGAGCCAACCTGCTTAGCACTATTCGTTCAGATTGTTTTTTTATTTTTTTTCCTTCATTTAAATCATCTTTGTCAAATCTAATTATTTTTCATTAGTTGTTTTGATTTTTAATTTTTTATTATAATATTAGTATAACACTATTCAGTCAAGTTATGCTTTTATTTTATTTCTCCTAATTTAAATTATCTTTGTCAAAGTTATTTATTTTCCACTAGTTGTTTTCAGTTTTTTTTAAATATCAAAAATAAAAAATAAAATAAAATAAATATTTGATGAATAGTACCCTAGTGTATGTGGCCTCTTCTCATTGGAGGGGACCATAATATCCCATGCACCCCTATATAACTCTTTAGTAAAAATTTACATTTAATATTGTTGACTTTTCACCTTTCTTTTAATCTTCTATTTACACAAATAACCAGTAAAATATTTATTTAAAAATCAAATAGATAATTACAGTTTTCATTTTCATGTAAAAATTATTCCATAAAAAAAACATTTTTCAATAAAAAAATTTTACGTGGACCCTTAACAAAAAGGTAAGGAGGGCAGTACTAATTTCAATCGCTAGTTAATTGATTAAGAAGAAACCAAGTGGTGCATAATTAGCTGATCATGGATGGAGAGCGAGTACTAAAAGGCCTAGCTGTGGTGGCCAATTCTATCACGCGTGCAGGAACCTGACTTCCAGTGGATTAAGCGGTGGAATTCCGGCTTCGGTTGCAAACCTCACAGCTTTGACGACCTTGTAAGTGATTTTTTCCCTCCATGCATTGGGCGTATTATTCTTTAAAAGTTACCAATATACAATCAATTAAATGCAAATGGGCCTTGTAATTTCTCGCCCCAACTCTTGGATATCGTCACCTGCCCATTTGCCTGACCAGCTCATCATGAACCTTCCCACCTCTCTCTATATATAATCCTGTTCCAGCGTGATTCTTTCAATTCCCTCTTTTTTATAAGATATCCACCGTATACTTCAAACGCTTAATTCTCGCAAAGGAGCCTACCTAGCTAGCTACATTACTACTAAAACCAGAAAAACAGAGCATGGCTAGGAAATTAACCAAAACAATAGCCGGCCCCTACAGGATACATCCTGGATATATTATCCCATGGCGGTTCCCAGATCTTGTCTTCATTGCAAACGAGTTCGAGTTCCTGATGTAAGGTTGAGGTCCAGCTCACATTAAATTTGGCTTTTTCTTGCTTCTGTAGCCAGCCAGTCTGCCTCCCCCAAGTTGCAGGGTTTCAATATATAGTGGGCAAACCCAATAATTTCCAAATGTGAAAAGAATGGGTTTCGAGCTTCTGATTTAGCATGTAGAGATCTTAAATTCAAATAAATCTCACCCATATTATTATTATTTAAGACAAACTAATGTACAATATATAGATCGAGCACAGATTCAAGCTTGTGATCTAGCAGACAGAGGGGACCTAAGTTCAAATTTCACCCTTAATTAGTGTTATATGTCAAGAGTAAGGATTTAATCTCCAGGATTAATCTAAGGGAGAACACTCCTATATATGTTCTTTAAAAATCACAAGGCTGGTCCAGTACTGTAGGGAAAATGACTGTACATACACCCGTTAGAGAGATCATCACAACAAGGTGGAAGAGTCTACGTACTAGAGATATACATGGAGGATACTTGAAATAGAACTTTCCGCACGAGAGAGGGACTGGAAATACTTGACCAGTATAATTAAGTCAATTAGCTAAGAACGAAAAATAAATCCTATGACTTAACCGTGCAGACGTTTGTATACGTACTTTTCACTGTACTCATAAACAATATAATTGGTTGTACACATGGGTGATATATATATGGCTAGCACTATCCCTATATATATATGATTAAGAAAGTGACAAGATACAAGTGTGCTTGTCATGCATTCACCTTAGTGATTGCAGGATCGGTTATATATATATATATATATATTATATATATATATACCGAACACGTGTAATTACAATATACATCATGAACCTTATTAAAGGATCTTAATAATAGGATGTTTGGTTATATTTTTTTAACAATTTTTTCTCTTAAATTTAAAAAAGAAGAATGATAGATATATAAACATATTTGATAAGTAATTTTTTTAAAAATCTATCTTATGTAAATCTCTCTCAAAATAAAAACAAGTATAAATTATTATTTTTTAATTACACACCTTACTCCCTCCTCTCTCATATGTGCCCCCTCTCCCCCCTATGAACCCCCCACCCCACGCCCCCTGCACCCCCCCCCTGCCCCCTCCCCCCACCATCTGAACCCCCCCCCCCCCCCCCCCCCGCGCCCTCTCCCCCACCACCAGAACCTCCCCCCCTAACACCGGCACGCTCCCCTGCACATTTCCCCACACCACCAATAGCCACCCCACCCCCGGCCCTGTGCCCCCCCCCCCCCCCCCCGCAACCCCTCCTCTCCCGTCGAAACAACCCCATCCCCCCCCTGTGAACCCCTCCCCTCCCTCCAAACACGACCCTCCCCACCCCCGCACTCTCCCCCCCTTGCGCCTCCCAACCCCCCCCCCCCTCCCGTCGGAACACCCTCATCCCCCCGCTCGGGCGAACACCCCCCCCCCCCAACATCGCCGGAAGCCACCCCACCCCAGCGTCCACCCCCTTCCCGTCGGAACACCACCCCTCGGAAGCCCCTCATTCTTCTCTACCAAACTATCAATATAAATTTTAAAACTTTTGATATTTTTATCAAATAGATAACACCAAATTATTATAATCTTAATTTTAAAGTTAAAAATTAACATAACATAATTTTTTAGATAAATTAATTTTTAAAAAAATGTTCCCAAACATCCTATAAATCTGTCCATTGTCTAGTCGTTCGATCATTTTTTTCGATTTGTCCATCCTGACTTAATTAGATGCATCGGCTAGCTAGCTAGATTACATCGAACTTCTTGACTATATATATATATATATATATATATATATATATATGCTTTAGCTAAAATCGTCAAGGGTGATCAGCATGACATATATTGGCGCAAAAAGGCCAGGGGGAATATTTAACATTTTAAGGAAATAGTTCAGAAAGATTTGAAAACCGATGTTCGTATAGCTGATCGTGTGATATCTCTAGTTGCACGTAATGCCGATTCAGAAAAGATGTACCAAAAAAAAAAATTTAAGAAAACTGACAGATGTTAATGATCACAATTAAACCATTAATTCGTTTGCCTTTTCTGCAGGGACATGTCAAATAACAGCTTGACAGGTGCAATTCCTGATTTTCTTGCAGAATTGCCGTCTCTGAAATTACTGTAAGTTCACACTCATTTTAATTCGGCAAGCGTTACACATAATTTGTGGGAGGAACGAAGAGTACTTTAATTAGGAGGATCATTAATATATTCTCTTGCAGAATCTTGACAGGCAACAAACTGACTGGAACAATTCCCAGCCGTCTTTGTGAAAAGAATCAAAGTGCTGCACTTTCAATAAGGTGAGTCCTGTGTAGAGAATCAATATACAAGTTCACAAATTTAGTTTTTCATTTTGTACATTCAATAATATATAGTTAAGTACTGGAGCAAGAACTATATATCAAGGTAAAACATCTGGTATCATCTGGAAATATATTGCAACACCCCTATATATATAACTCTATTATATATATATCTATACTATTATAATAAAACTCAGTCTTAGAAATACACGTGGCAGCACCAGAGCTCTTTGTTTCCCGCCTAAACTAAAATAAAGAACTATAATATTCTGTTGAAAAAAATCACAGCTAAAAATTTTTTTACAATATCTACACCAAAACATGACAAACAGAAGTTAACATAATCGGTGTCTATTCTATCAACTTTAAACACATATATTAAGAAGGAAGACTCAATTTTAAATCTTGCTAACATACTCACTGTGCTATCTAAATATGCTATCACATATTTAAAAAAACGTTCAATTTTAACAAAGACATTTGTTGTTCAAAGGTAAATCTAAAAATATTTTAAAAATACAATAAATGCTACTACATTAGAATAAATTTTTCGCCCCAAAACAAAACAAAATAAGTTCACAAAAATTGGATCTATTGATTTGAAAATCGATCCGATGAGAACACATAAAAAATCGGATAATCTATTTTAGATGAAAAGAGGCAGACCCGCTTAGATCTTTCTCTCCAAATAATGTTTCTTTTTTTTTTCTCCTCCATCACCCCCCCCACACACAATCAGACCTTTCGCAATGAGACCTTGACAGTTGACATGCAAAATAGAATCTTCTTTAAACCTTTCCATTATGTCTTATGGCATTTCAAAAACATGCTATCTTTAGCCTCCATGCGCGGTAAATGGTAAACACTGCATGCATGCATGCCACCTATATTTTATTTAGTGCTGGCTCCTCTCAATATGTTAAAATTTTGATAACACGTAGCAAAGTTGGTGTGGAGAGAATATATATATATATATATATATATATATATATATATATATATATATATATATATATTCAACAAGACCGTCATGCTACTTCTAGCCTACACTCAGCATGTTAATATATGTTTTTGAGAAAATAAGTTAGTAATTAAGTTTTGATTCTGAATGTTGTGATTTTAGTACAATACTAACGCTTCCTCTCTCTTCCCTATTTTAACTCCATCTCTATATCTCACATATCTCCAAAAAATACCAATACAAAAAATATCTAAACTAATATTATTTGCTTTAATATTTTCAAGATTTAGTTGAGAATGTTAAACTAGATCCCAACATCAAATAAAATGAACAAATTGTAGATGTGGATAATGTAAGTAAAAGTAAAAATATTTTAATCTTTTTTTTATCTACAAGTCAACATAAGTGTCATATTAATGAAATTTATTTTATGATCCATGATACATGTTCAATTACATGTTCTTGAAGTGGAATCACTCGATTGAAGATGACTACTTTATACAATGATCGTAAAGAAGATCTATTTGGTAATACATTCCTACACAATATTCATACAATAAGATGAATAAGACTAAAGTTGAAAAGAACAGCATTGAAAATTGATAATTTATTTGATATTTATGACTGTTATTTATAGACTTACACTTCATGATATAGACAATCTTTTATATAGACTTTTTTTTACCGATGATATTTACTTTAACACTATATATATTTCTTATAAATCTTATGATGTTCTTAGATAAATTGTTCTTCTTTTAATTATTTTTATTATTTCTAAAAATATGTATATAAAATGTTGTTAGAACAAATTTTATATAAATATATATAACTATTTAAATTTAAAAAATTTCCGTGCATCGCACGGGCATAGAACTAGTTATAATAATATAATTCAGTCTTGGAGCAGTCACGTGACAGCACTAAGACATTCATATTCTTGCCAAAACTCACAAATACCATTCCTATCTCACTCTTTTAATGCACCTATTTTAAGAAGGCAAATCTCTCAGTTAAAGCTGTAAAGAACTTTCTAAAATTGACATGTTAAAATCTTGCACATTTTTTTTAAATTACAGTTTTATACTACTAAGAAATGACTACCTATTGCAGTTTTTAAAATCTTGATAAATCTTTCAAAGCAAGTCTAAAAATACCAATGGTAAGGTTTACTTGTAGTTTTATACCACTAAGAAATTATTATCCGTAACAGTTTTATATCACTTTGTAATTTTTTAAATCTTACTCATATATATATATATATATTAGTTGAGCACCCGTGTCTACATGTGATTGTTTAGGAAATGATAAGGTGAATAAAAATATTATTTTTTAAAAGATATATAACTTTGATTATGAATAGTTATAATACTATAGAACATAGTAAAAATTATGAAGATGAATAAAAATGTTTGGTTTTAAGTGGTTTTGGGAAACCTACGGGTAAGTGAAGAAAGGAGAGGTATTGATAAAAAACTGGGAAAAAAAATAAAGCAAGTGCGACTTCTTACAGAGAAAGAGTGAGAGAGGAGAACAAAGAGAGCAAAGGAAAGAGGGTTTATGGTGGCGGAGGCTGCGAGAGCGGAGGGCGCCAGTGCAAGAGGTGCGGGTGGGTGACAGTGCAAGGGAGGAGGTATGGGAGGGCTAGGATGAGAGCACTCTACGCCTCTACTTGAAGAGACTGACATAACTACTGAAAAGTGTAGGATTGCACTGGAGCTGATAGAGCTGGCGGAGAAGATATGACTCACTACAAGAAAAAACGTGATAGTGACCGAATTTGAGACACTACAAGAAAAGGCGAAAATAGCGACCGACAAATTCGGTCTCTGTTCGGTCGTTGTTACCGTCTGCGACCGAACAATCACCACATTGCGACCGAACATATCGGTCGCTATATATGGGCCGCTAGACAGCGACCGATTATAGTCGGTCGCAGAATCCGTCTCTGATAGCGACCAGAACAGATCGGTCGCAAGGTTGGTCGCAAGTAGAGACCGCCAGGCGTGGTCGCAGGACGGTCGCCCACAGCGACCGAGCATTGGTCGCTGTTTCGGTCGCTAATAGAGACCGATTCTTTTGGTCACTCGATCGGCCACCCCTGCGCAGGGCCCACTGGCCCGGCGCCCATGGGCGCCAGACCACCCCACTGTCTCGGCGCGCCCGTGCGTGCGCACCCCCGCCAGAATGTAACCCCCGCCAGACCATTGTCTCGGCGCCCTTGCTGCCACGGCGCCTATGCCAGAGGACCGATCAGCGACGGATCTTTTTCCGTCGCTGATCGGTAACTAATTTTACAATATTTTTTTTATATAAATTCACATAAACGACTATAAATCACATGATAAATAACAATATCATAAAACCACGATAAATCAACTACACAAATCACAATCTCCACGAACCTCAAATTCATCACATACAAACACAAACTAATCATACATCCATAATAAAATGACAACATGCACACAACTAAAATGAAATCACAAATCCTCCGCATATGTGTCATCTTGGTCGTCGTCTCGTCCAACATCTCGCGACGGATGATCCTGTATATCATTTTAAAAATTAAAATCAAATACTTAATAAAGAAATCTATTTTTCTTGAAATTAAAAGCAAGATGTTTTTCATTTAACTGAAATTGACGAATGACAGTTTTAAACGTTTTGCTCAAATCGGTAGTCCAATTTGGACTCCGTCAGTTTCTACAAGTCACTCTCATCTTCCGGTCGTGTTGGAGTCATTGACAAATTAATCGGACATATATTTCTTATTTTTGACCCTCTTAAACTCGATTAACTTGGTTTTTTTAGGAAATGTAAATTTGAACATCGAGCTCAAACTTGGAGTCCAATTTGAACTCTGTCAGTTTCTACGTGTTACTTTCACCCCCATGTCGTGTTGGAACAATCGATAGATTGATTGGACATTTCTTTTCAATTTCGGACTGTCAAACCCAAGTTCATAGATTTGAAACTAAAGTAGTTAAGAAAATGCAAAATTGTTTGTCCAAGCCCATCGGGAGTCCAATTTGGACTCCGTCAGTTTCTACAAGTCATTCTCACCTTTCCGGTTGTGTTAGAGTCATTGACAATTAATCGGACCTATTTTTTTATTTTTGACCCCCTTAAACCCGATTAAGTTAGTTCTTTTTAAGAAATGTAAATTTGAGCATCAAGCTCAAATTTGGAGTCCAATTTGAACTCCGTCAGTTTCTACGGGTTACTTTTACCTCCCATGTCATGTTGATTGGACCTCTCTTTTCAATTTCGGACTCTCAAACCCAAGTTCATAGATTTGAAACTAAACTAGTTAAGAAAAGCAAATTGTTGCCAAAGCCATATCAGGAGTCCAATTTGGACTCCGTCAGTTTTACAAGTCATTCTCACCTTCCCGGTCGTGTTGGAGTCATTAACAAATTAATCGAATCTATTTTTTTATTTTTGACCCTCTTAAATCCGATTAAGTTAGTTGTTTTTAAGAAATATAAATTTGAGCATTGAGCTCAATTTGGAGTTCAATTTGAACTCTGTCAGTTTTTACGGGTACTTTCACCCCCCATGTCATGTTGGAACAATCGATGGATTGATTGAACCTTTCTTTTCAATTTTGGACCCTCAAACCCAAGTTCATAGAGTTAAGAAAATGATAATTTTCTCTCCTCAATCTAAATTCTTATATTTTGTAAGATGATATTTAGAGTTAAAAAATAGAAAAACAATCAAATAAAATACTTACCGGAGGCTTGTGCAGGAGGCGATCTATTACCAAGAATTCCCAATTCTGTGAGCATCTGGGAGACGGTCTGAGAGACGATGGTTGAGATATTCTGAGAGACGGTCTCATTGACAATCGCCCTAAACATATCCGGAGTCATGATCGGGGCGGCACTGGAAGAACCACCTGGGGCTTCTGGTGTGGTAAATGGAGAGGTCGCATGTGAGACCGAACTCGAGCATGATGATATCACCCTAGTCGTGCCCAAGCTATGTCCAAAACCATAGACATGGCCTTTCTTGGGTGCCCCAGATGTTGCAACCCAAATGTCAGGATCCAACTCTGGACGCTGACTGTCATCCCCGTACCTCTCATCCATTCCTCTACTATATGACTCCTGCAAAAAATAAAAAAACAAAACAAAATTATTCTACAGTTTAATCTTAAATGAAAACTATTAGTGTATACACTTACCGCTACCTCCCGAGCTTTCTCACTAATGTAATCATTTGTCCCTTTCTTCTTCTGAGTTTCATCAAAAAGTTCTTGAAATTGAGGTGGCCGCTTGAACTGTACTTCCCGTTATTCAAATAAATCACAGTTTATTATTAGATTAAAAAAATTCACAAATGTAGAAGTGTACTTACCAATCTCGCTTTATGCGTTGAAAAGGAGACAGAGCCACTCGTGTGTACATTTGCTTCAGGATGCACTGCTCTGTTTTGCTTTGCTTTGCTTGAATTTTCATTCCATTTCTCCGCTCCCCAAATGTTGAATAGCTCCGTCCAATACTCCTTTCTCATCCACACAGGCCCATGCTCCTTCCATTGGTTATTATCTGTACTTGCACATGCTCTTTCTGCATTTTTTCGGACATTGTACATAAGATGTTTGAAATTTGCTCTTGCAGTAGTTGTCCATGCAGATCTAGCACGTAACTCATCTGAATGCTCTGTGAATCGATGATTCCTCTACGTATTAACAAAAAATATATTATATGTTATATAACAATAAGTGTGTTAAAATAAGAATTGAAAATGACTTAATATGATAAAATAAGATAAATACCAAGAACATAGAGAACAATAAATCCTGAACATCCATCGGAAAATCAGAAAAGCGATGGATGGGGCCTGGAAAATGTGCTTGAATTGTCTTGTAATAAATTGTGATGCTTGGGCTGGCTCTATTTTATTCCTGAAATTGAAAATATTAATACCACAATGACGAATACATAACAAAAAAATGCATTACATACCCTTCATTTATCCACACTGCCCGCATCGTCTCATTATAACTGCCCCCCCCTCGTCTCGTCATCAGCACGTACTATACGAATTAAATAGTATAAATAAAACAAACTATAAAAAAAAAATGTAAATGAACATACCTGACTCAGCTGGAGGAGGTGTAGATCCACTGGCCATGTGTGGAGATGTAGAGGCCGTCAATCTACCTGCTGTCAGTGGTAAAGGCGCAGAGGTCGTGGGTCCTGTAAGGATAAGAATAAGATACTACAAAAACATAAAAAATTATATTAAACAAATACTACAGTGCAATACATGACATATTTACTGCTATAGGTAGTAGCGGTGCAGAGGTTGTCAATCTACTGCTGCCGGTGGTAACGGTGCAGAGGTCGTGGGTCCTGTAAGGATAAGAATAAGATACCACAAAAACATAAAGAATTATTTTAAACAAATACTACAATGCATATACATGAAGTATACATACTACTACCGGTGGTAGTGGTGCAGAGGTCGGTGGTACCGGTACAGAGGTCGTAGGTCCTATGAAATAAGAATAAGTTACCACGAACTTCCAGCAGCATCTATGACCATATCAACATATGAACTTCCACTTCCAACATTGGCAGGCTCAGCAGGCTCGTAGGACCACAATGTTCACCATGACATATCCAGTTTGCATAATCTTTAACAAACCCTTTCTGTATAAATGACGTTGTACATCCCATGTTGTCAGCCACTTCAAATTCTTACAGACTGCACAAGGACATCAGATACAACCCTCACAATCTACAGCTTCAAAAGGATTTCTCAAAGCAAACTGAATGAATCTCTCAACTCCATTTTTAAATTCCGTAGACACCACCTGATCAACTACTCTACGGTACATCCATGAACGATCTTCATACATTTTCCCTATGCGAATGAAATGTAAACACATAAAAGTTTAACATGTTTAATAAAATAAAAAGTCCAACCCTTTCCTCACATCGTCCTCTCTGCCATTTTAAATAGGAAGGAAATATCATTTAGATTTTCACTTTTTAACCCATCTGTGAAGGTTTGATCGCATGATTAATTACTATATGTGTTGTGTTATTTGCTAAAAATTTCGGCAGCATCTCCCCACACTCTCCGATGTATCACAAAATATTTATTGATTAAGAAATTTCTTAAACACTTACTAATAAGTGGTTAGAAAATAATCAAAATCAATAAAGGTATATCAGAGAGGAGTGAGAAGACGCAACTAAATTTTAACAAACAACACAAACACATATAGTAATTAACCACCTAAGTGCGATTAAACATTCACAGACTGTCCAAACGATACAATTCAAGACTTTGAGTTAGATATACGCGTTCTCATCATTCAAAATGAGAACGTGCACATCAATCTTAAAGTCTTGAACGGGTAGGTTGATTGACACGGACTTAACAGGCTCTCCTAAGATGCGTGCAATGTTAGGTTGCACTCACGCATCTCAGCTCACATACAACACCCAACTAATTAAATATTGACAAGATAATAACACATTCTAAAAACACAA
Organism: Colocasia esculenta; assembly: GCA_014218235.1. Taxonomy (NCBI): domain Eukaryota; kingdom Viridiplantae; phylum Streptophyta; class Magnoliopsida; order Alismatales; family Araceae; genus Colocasia; species Colocasia esculenta. The sequence continues at coordinate 97,626,737 of CM024764.1, read as the reverse complement.
AATAAGTATTCTAAAAACTCTATACATATCAACAAGCACATAAAATAAGCAAGAATGACTTTATGCTGACAACCATTCAACAATAAAACTAAATAACATATTCAACAACAAAGCTATCCATGAAATTTACAAAAGCACCAATAACATGTGAAATTGTCAATACATGTAGACGATGAAAACATAGATTTTGTTTTAACATTCAACATATTCATAAAAGCAATCAATGGCATGGCGTAACATGCATGATGGAGAGCATTATTCATAAGTGCATATCTAACTAAATATTAATATAGCACCACTGAAATTCTGCTACCAATTCAATATGATTGATGATTGAATTTATGAAACAATCCTATAAATATCAAGACACTTACCAGAAGATCCACCCACGCACTAGCACCAACAGGATGGATAACACCGGAAGGACCTATCATCAGAAAAGAAGTTGAATTCAAGAAAGAGTTTTGCTTTTCTTTAAGCAGATGTCATAAGTAGGACAAGAATAGCACATCAATCACCAATCCAAGATTCACTAGGATGCAGTTCAAGTATTTAATTTACTAGGATGCATGATTAGAGTTGCTTGCAGGCAGCCTGAATTTTCTTTAATTTACTAGTCCATCTGCAGTACACTAACAAGCATATCTGAATGGTCAAGCATGCATATAATATATCTCTCTTATAAATAGAAAATATCTTTGGAGACCTTGAAGTACCACCCGTAGTGAAAGTCAATTATACATTTGAAATATTCTTTCACTGTCATTTTTAACGGTTGTATATACAAAAGTAAAAGAAATATTTCAAATATATTCTTGAGTTTTGCTATAACAGATTATGACTTGACTTCTAAAAGTAATTTCTATCCATAAAAGGGTTATTTTATAAAAATATAAATATAGAAAACATCTTTACGTTATTATATTATTTTAAAATGCACTTTTCTATGAATCCCCTTACCTTCGGAGTTCGGTGTCTTCTGACAGAGCAGGCACCCGACTACCCGAGGTGAAATTTGGAGCTAAAAATCTCCAAATTTTATGTAAGGTGGTATTTGATGCTCCTAAGAACAAGAGTCCAAGTCCCGATGGCTTCCGGCTGAGTTCTCTACTAATCTTGTTGGCCTATTGTTGGGGATTGCGTGGTAAAAGCTAGTACAGTCCTTTTTCAATGGAGGGCACTGGTTGCATCAAGTCTACTGCACATTCATCTCACTTATCCCTAAATCTGAGAGAGCAGACTCCTTTGATCAATTCAGGCTGATATCTCTATGCAACTTTTTCTATAAAATTATAACCAAGCTTTCGGCTAACAAAATGTAGTCCATTACTCCAGAGCTGATTAGTGATGCCCAGTTTGCATTTATCATAGGCAGAAGGATCCAGGATAGCATATTCTTTTGGCCAATGATCTGATAAGCCTTTGATGCAGTTCACATTCTTTACATCCTGTGTATGATGGGGAAGATGGACTTCCCATCGTCCTGGAACCAATGGTTCTCGGTATGTCTTTCAACACCAACCTTCTCTATTTTGCTTAATGGTTTGCCTGTAGCCAGATATATATAGGGCATGAAGCAACTGGAGGAGGGCGACAACGCTAGAAGATGGAGATCTGGGGGATGGTGAACAACTGCAAGGTGTGGGGGGTGGCGGGTGTAAGCTAGCTAGGTGCGGTTGCAACTCGATGGAGGAGGAAGGGGGTTGGGTGGATTTCTTCGGCGGGGGAGGGAGGGAGGAGAATGGGGGCTGGGTGGATTTCTTCGGCGGGGGAGGAGGGAGGAGGAAGGGGGCAGGGGGCGGGGGTAGGGACAGTGGGCAGTTGGGAGGGAGGGGGAGTGGGAGCTCGACTTACCAGCGATGGGCAGGCGGCAGTGGTGACGGGTACCGACAGCGGCGGCGACGACGTCCATAGTGGCTGCAGGCGGCGACGATCTCCTCGGCGACAGTGGCGGCCGGAGTCGACGATGTCGACGGCGGCTGCATGCGACGACGAGCTCCTTAGCAGCTCCGGCAACGACGGAAGGGGAGGGAAGGTTGGTCGGGGGGGAGGGAACTAGGGGTGACACGGGTCGGTTCACCCCCAATTTTCAGGAACTGAACCGAACCGATCCTCCCCAGTGAAGAACCGAACCGAATCGATTCGGTTCGGTTCGGTTCAAACCGAAATCAAATAAAAAGTCTTTAAACGGCGTTTGCGGAGGTCGCAAGAGTCGATCTCGCGACCTCCGCGGGAGGTCGCGCGCCCCCACCGCGGCGGACCAACTGCGCTACAGGCGCTTTTGGTTATATATCTATTATAATTATTATATATATATATCGGTTCATTTCGGTTCTACAATTTGAAACCGAACTGAACCGTGAGACATTCCAAACCGAACCGAACCGAACCAAACTGGTCGGTTCGGTTCGGTTTTACAGTTTGGACCATATTATGAACACCCCTAGAGGGAACGACGGGAGGGAAGTTGAGCGAGGGAAAGGGTTGGTCGGGGTCGTAAATAGGCTACAACGACCGATATAGCGACCGCACTTAATTCGGTCTCAAATTCAGTCTCCTATATGCGACCGAATCTATCGGTCTCTAGTCGGTCGCTGATAGAGACCGACTAGCGACCGTATATGTGATCGCAATATCGGTCGCTATATCTGCTTTTTCTTGTAGTGAGACTACCAAATTTCGGTCACTAATTAATTTAGTGATTGAAATCATTTGATAACTAATCTTGATGTGTGAAAATATTTTAGAGAAAAGGAGATTAGATTTCTGTGATTGAAAATTTTCGATCACTATTACATTTCTCTTCGTTCCATCATCCAAAACCTTTAACGACTAAACTCTTTCAGTTTCAATTCAGTCACAGATCTGTGACTGAATTGAGACCGAAAGAGTTTGTGTAACGACCCCAAGCCGAGGACCCGATTTTCACGGTCGCCGCCCATGGATCCGGGGACCCAGAAGTGCTATAACACACAGTCTAACAAAATATGTAAGGAAAATAAACGTTAACTACCGAACTAGAAGCACACACGCGGAAGCAGAAAGAAGAGAAAGTCTGCAACGTATCACTCTAGATACAGTCCCAACACACGGACGCTAGTATAAATAAAAGGGAAAACAAAGCCCTTAGGGGCATACCCGAAGGTGAAGTACAACTGACGGGGGAAACCACTGCTAGCTATGGGGACGATGACTACCGCCCCGCCTACTCCGCCCTGCTGCTGCTAAGAAGTCTCACTTGAAAAGGATGTGATGAGCTTCACAACAGAAGCTCAGTAGGGACTACCAATCTTCTATTGGCTCTAACAGGCAGAAGAATATATATGTATACAATTAATTAATAACCACACTTATATCTTCTACTCTACAAGGGAAAGTGCGGAAGCGAAGCTACAACTAGCAACGGTACGGAAAGACACCACAATCGGAAACTCCGTAGAACCTGCACGTCGTGACCACCACACGGCTGGAAATGCAGACAAAGAGAACATTGGTTGGACAAGAGACACTAGCTACGGAAAACATTACCACTAGCCAACTGGTCAGGTGCGTCCATTGACGTCTTATCCTCGACCCAGGTCCAAACCTCCACTCTCGTCAAAGTGAGGCAGGAGCACAAACTACACAACAGTAACCGCTGTAGTCTGGCTGGACTACGGTCCCACGCCTGGCCTCTCTAGGTGGTTCTGGGGCCACAAAGAGTGAGGCAATGAGAAGAAGGACTAACTGGACTGCGTCGAGAAGAACACCCAAGACAACCTCGGCGTCCCAGACCAACTATGAGAGCTCTACAAACGACTCAACACCGCTGTCCTAACCATCGTTTTCCCCTCCGCACCAGAGTCCGTGACTCGAGCACGCCCGCCGCCCCGAGTACTCCCTCAACAGGCACGCAGAGATGGGGGTCCCAGACAACAGTAACAACCTCTCTCATGGGACAAGCCCTAAAGTGTCAAGCACCGGGCGAACAACTAGTGTAGGACAGTACTAGGAAACTAGCATTGGTGCCACGGGTACAACAAGAACCGGAACGGTGAAGACTCCACATAAAATGAAACTCTGCAAGACTTACTTATCTCTGATGATGTCGTAACGCATCGGGCCATCACGACACTGTCGTGATGCCCAAGGCTGTCGCGACAATGTCGCGACGTTTCAGAGCATTGTGATGATGTCGCGACGGCCTTGACGGTCGCGACATCATCGCGACCTCTATAGCGGTCGCGATCTCAGCTGAGAGGGGTCCCGGTACAGTCCTCCAAGGACCACCCCAAAACCGATACAAACCATCCATAGGGGGAGGGGAAACATGGGAAACACATAGCAAAGCTTATAAATCATCAAAACACCCTCAAACCCCATAAAAACATGGCTTACGAGGAGAACTATGCTCGAGGGAAACTCACTCACCACGAGAATGATCCTCACACCCCACAACCCCAAACAAGGGGAAACAAGCTCTCAAGGAGAAGGGAACATGCTAGAATGAGAGGAGAACAAGGGGTCCCTACCTCGAGGAGTAGAGCCGACCCGTTGGGGCCTTCACGTCGGAATGGCCACCTCCTCCTCGCTCCAAGCACCAAGAGCATGTCCCCTACATGAAGGAGACGACACCTCCTCACCAAGAGCACAACGAACGCCAAGGATCGCCAGAGAACACGAGAGAGCTCGGGAGAGGAAGAAGGAAGAAGAAGAAGAAGGAAAGGGAGAGAGGGTGAAATGGGGTGCCGGCCTCGGTTTTAAACTGATGGACCCCGAGATGCGATGGGTCGGCCTAGCATGACCACAAGTATGTTGCGACGCCCTGGGCGTCGCGACCATGTTGTGACAGCCATCTCTGGCGCGACACCAAAAGGTGGTTCAAACCTCGAAAATCGAGAAACCAGACCATGACGGCCTGTCAGGTCGCGTCAACGTTGTACGCACTAACACCCGACAAAGTAATTATGACAGAAAAGATAGCGATCAGATCGGTCAAAAAGCAGTCGCGGACGACCTCAGATGCCACGACAAGAACGCGATGCCCACCCCCATGTCGCAACGGCCAGGTGTGCCACGTCAAAAGCCTGTGGCGACGAGCTCCCTTGGCACGACCATGTCGCGGCCACGGTGTCTGTCGCGACCCTGAGGATGGGGCCAAGGGCCCAGAGGGCCGAGTCTTACAATTTGACTGTTGAAGGTTTTTGTGACGACCAACTAGCAAACTGGCCAACAACCGTGCTAGTTGGTAGACTCCCAAGAAGGTCACCATCCTGGATTCCCAACTGAACACGTTTAACTTCAGAGTTCTTTTCCTGCTCGAGCTCTGAAAAGCCTAGTCCGAGTTGTGGTAGTTTGCTGATTTAGTATATTTAACATATTCTTATATGGGGTGTTACAATCTACCCCTCTTATATAAGCGACGTCCTCATCGATATTCACATATAACACACAATTAATCCCCAGACATGCAGGATTCTAGAGGTGGCTCCCACTATGTAGCACTTGCACCATTAGGCCTCAAGAGGTGGCTCCATAGCGTAGCACTTTGCCTGTGTGGCACTTAGTTCTGCACTTCTGGCTGGGCAAGGCTCTGATACATTTGTGAGACCCAACTAGCAAACTGACCCAAAAAACTATGCTAGTTGGTAGGCTTCTCAAAATGGGTGACCTTCCTGGGAAGTTTTACCTACTAGCATGTTGTTCGACAGTTTGTTGGTTGGGTCGTCACACAGGTGGGGGAGAGAGAGTGAGTGAGTGAGTGAGAGAGAGAGAGAGAGAGAGAAGAGGAGAGGAGGAGAAGAGAGAGGGAGAGAGAGAGAGAGAATGAGGGTGCAAGTGGAGACAAAGAGAATGTGTGAGAGTGGATGGAGAGAGGAAGGTCAACATCTACCTATGCGCCTGCCCAACCGTGACAAGTTGAACGATTTGTGCCTCGTGTGTGGGTCGACAAGGACTCGGAAGGCAAAGTTGCCAAAATGCGGGAAGGGCAGAGCGAACCCGAGGCCATTTGGGAGAGCGGAGCAAGAGGTCTAACAGTGGCGATTAGGGTATATTGCAGCAAGAGGCATTAGCCCATTGGGGCTGCGAGACAAGAGGCAAGGGGTGCCTTGGCGACTGAGATGAGGTGCCTGCTATTAGGATTATGGGTAGGTTCTTGTTCGAGTTTGGCCGCCATCGCCGAGTCAATTCAAATAGAGAGCTAAAACAGAGACAGAGTTAAGTATAAGAAAAAGCTAAGAGAAAGAGAGTTTAGGCAGGCAAGAAGAGACTCTAGAGCTTCCATATTGACTATTTCAAGAAGTATTTTTTTTCTAGTATTCACTACACAAGAACAATACATATGTCAGCGGCTAGTAACCGTTGATAAAAAATAAATAGCCGTGGACATGACATATGTCACAGTCATATGACAGTTGACAAAATCATTGATAAATGAGGCGCGACTATGCTTGTCAAGACCATAAATAACCGTTGACATAGCCAATATGTCAGCGGCTATCATTCGCTGACATACATGGGATGCCTCAACGAATTACAGTCGTTGAAATATGTATCTTTTGTCAGTCGTGGTTATTTGCTGATATGAAGAATTTGTTAGGGGCTTGTTGAAGCGCTGACAAAGATCTATTTTAATAATAAAATAATAATAATAATAATAATATATAATCCCTGTCTCCTCCTCCGCCCTGCAACCCTCCCCCACCCCACGCGATCGTCGCGACGGTGTCGGCACAATCGCCGCAGGAGGTGGCGCCTCCTGTGCTGAGGCCTCGCCGCTGCCTCGGCCTTTAATACCACCCAGTCCTCCATCACACCGTACTTGGCTTGTTCCTCTTCCCCTCCTCACCCCCTGCCGCCGGCACCTATCGTTCACCACAATCCCACCACCGCCACCTCCTTTCCCAGAGCTATCCATGTCCTGTTCCTCTTTTGTGTTCCCCTCAGTCCTTCTCCTTAAGTAGCAGCATGAGCCTCCAGATCCTCGATGTCCTCTTCGGGGATCCTCTGCACAGGGGGTAGATTCGCTGTGTTGAGGATGCCAAGCTCCCTAGCTCGAAGTATGATGACAGTTGCGTACTCTACTCCGCGCTCTCCGCAACAGGTGAATCCCCCTGGCTCCCCACTCCCTATTGCACCTCTAAGGCATGAGTAGGGGGTGGAGGCGAGGATGAGCTAGTGAAGGCGGGGTGGGGGAGTAGGGGCCGAAGATGTTGACGAGAGAGTAGGCAATATCCCTACAGGGGCCGAATATGATAGTCTACTTGACCTCACATGGTCTCTGCCGTTGCCGAGGCGAACCCAGCTCAACCGCGGTCGCCACCGTCCTCAGAGTCATCACCGCTGCCACTGAAGTCGATCGCCATCAAATCCGTAAAGCTCACCGACAGCCGCCTTCCCCTTCATCACAGCAGCAGTCGCACCGCTGTCCTCCCCTCTCCCTCTCCCTGGCCTCTCCTGCACGGGGTTGGGAGAAAAGGGGCTGGGTGGAGAGAGAGGACGACCCGGTCAGACCAATATATTGATCGGGCTTGGGAAGAATTTGCCAAATATTTGTCAACGGCTCAAAGAACCGCTGACAAATGAGACTTTTGTCAATGACTCCACTCAGCCGTTGACAAATTGCACCCTAAATGGCGGGAAATTTTCTATCATTTTTTGTCAATGGACATAGTTAGCCACTGACAAATGTGATCTTTGTCAACGACTTCAATCAGTCGTTGACAATTCCACCCAATGGCAGAGAATTTTCCGCCATTTTTTCACTATTTTTTAAAGTATTTGTCAACGACCTTAATTAGTCGTTGACAAATGTGATATTTGTCAATGGCTTTTGGAGCCGTTGATAAATATTCCACCATTTTTGTCAACAGCTATACATATATGCTGACAAATGTTGTATTTACTAACGACTATCGGAAATTGTTGACTAATGTTAATCATATGTCAACGGTTTTATTTGGCCGTTGACGAATGTTAAACATATATCAACAGCTATATAATAGCGTTGATAAATGTCAGAATATGTTAACGACAAGATTGAGCCTCTGACAAATGGTAGATATGTCAACGATTTTTTATTACCGTTGACATGTATTCATTAACAAATCTCAGTTTTCTTGTAATGATTAATGGATAGGCATAAAAAAGGTGGGAGAGAGAGAGTTTAGGGGGGGGGGGGAAGGGTTTCTGATGCTTCGTGTGTCTAGGCTAGTAGCTCTGTGTAGTTGTAGAGTGTAGATTTCAGTGTATATAATATTGGAAACATCATACTAGATATATTTGGGAGAATTAATTATTGGTCCCTGGTAGGGATCTGACATATTTTTAGGTTCCTGTCAGGTGTCTCGCGCCATTCGATCCCTGCTTCATGCAGGATTTATTTCTAAGTCCCTGCTATTAACCCCCGTTATCCTCCTCCGTTATCCCAAAAGTGTGTAACTGTTATTCCAAAAGTGTGGAACTGCGTAAGTACGTGCTACACAGTTACATATGTAACTACGTAAGTATGTAAATCATGTAATTGTGTAAATATGTAATTACATATTTATGCAGTTACACATGTAACTCTATAACTACATAGAAATTTTATAAGTTTGTAACTCTTTTTATGACTTACCTAGTTACTTACTTACATAGTTTCAGAAGGATTAACCTAGTTATCTAGGCTTACCTAGTACCAAAGATTACCTAGGGCTTACCTAGTTACAGAGTTACATGTGTAATTCCTGTAACTGCATAATATGTAGTTACAGAGTTACATGTGTAACTCTGTAACTACATGTAAGTGTGTAATTACACATGTACATACTATGTAACTACATACACATAAACTCTGTAAGTATATAAGTACATAGTTTCTTACACTGTAAGTTTGTAAATTTCTTTCTATAACTATGTACAAGGTATGAAGTAGTTACACAGTTAAATATGTAACTGTGTAAGTATATATTTACAGAGTTACATGTATAATTGTGTAAGTGTGAATTCCTATAACTACGTAAGTATATAATTACATACTTATGCAGTTACACATGTACTCTGTAACTACATAGAGATTTATATAAGTTTGTAACTCTGTAATTAAGGTTACCTAGGGTTACCTAGTTACAGAGTTACATGTGTAATTCCTATAACTGCATACGTATGTAGCTATAGAGTTACATGTGTAACTCTGTAACTACATGTAAGTGTGTAATTACACATGTACATACTATATAACTAAACATACATATGTAACTTAATTGTAAGTATGTAAGTACATAGTTTTTTACGCCTTAAGTTTGTAATATTTTTTCTGTAACTATGTAACAAAGTATGAAGTAGTTACACTTAAATATGTAACTGCGTAAGTATATATTTACAAAGTTACATGTATAATTGCGTAAGTATGTAATTTCTATAACTATGTAAGTATATGATTACATACTTATGTAGTTACACATAACTCTGTAACGTATAGAGATTTTATAAGTTTGTAACTATGTAATTAGGCTTACATAGTTACATACTTATATAGTTTTAGAAGGACTTACCTAGTTATCAGGGATTACCTAGTTACCAAATGTTACCAGGGTTACCTAGTTACATAGTTACATATGTAATTCCTATAACTGTGTAAGTATGTAATTCCTATAACTGCGTAAGTATGTAGTTACAGAGTTACATGTGTAATGTGTAACTCTGTAACTATATGTAAGTGTGTAATTACACATGTACATACTATGTAATACAAATGTAATTCTGTAACTGCATACTCTGTAACTATACATGTAATTACAGAGTTACATAATATGAACTTAGGACTCTGTAATTATGTAAGTTCATGGTAACTAGGTAATTACAGAGTTACAGAAGGGCTTACCTGCGTAAGTGTGTAATTACACATGCAACTCTATAACTAGGTAAGTCCCTAATAACTAGGTAAGCCCTTCTGAAACTATGTAAGTCTCTTCTTCTATAATTATATAACTCAAGAACCTAAAAATAAATCCCCCAAAATTAGGGATTGATAGGTAATTCTCCCAGTTAGTAAGTAAATATTTATTTCTGTAAATTATTAAGTATTTACAAATTACATGTATAACTGCATAAGTATGTTATTACATACTAACACAGGTACATGATTTACATACTTACGCAGTTACATATGTAACTGTGTAAGTACACACTTTTGAGAAACGGTTACACACTTTTGGGATAATGGGGGAGGATAACGGGGGTTAACAGTAAGGACTTAAAAATAAATCTTGCATAAAGCAAGAACTGGACGGCGCGGAAAAATCTGACAGAGACCCGAAAATAATATCAAATCCCTGTAAGAGACCAACAGTTAATTCTCCATATATATTTTAAAGATTTCAGATTTAGGCAGTAGTACGTATATCATAGTTTGAATAACATTGATAACGATGGTGTACATAGATATCGGTCGTCGCTGTTACAATATGGTTGAACTTTAGTGGCAGAAAACACAATAAATGTTGGCATAAGTTGATAGTTTATTAAACTGAGTTCTCATTTTAATTTGATTATTTATCACTCTTTCACATTGTATATATAGCATCGAAGGCAACCCAGCTGGTCGATGTTCGCAAACAACAAAGAAAAAGAAGACCTTTATTCTTGTGGCAATCATCGCATCAGCATCAATTGGCCTCCTAATCCTCCTTGTTATCTCCATCATTGTGTGGAGAATTAGAAGGAGAAGGAAGTCCAGTACCCACCGTATCGGATGGTGAGTCCTACAAAGTTCATGAATTTCTAAAGTTTTTTACATTTGTAATGTTTCATAATTGTTTTAATTCGCATATATAGCGTACTATCTAGTCTCGAACTTAAGAAATTATCTTATATTCGAAATAAGTCCTTGCTGCCCTCAATGTTATCAAGTGTTCTGCCGTTTTTAACAGCTTTAATGTGAGAGCAACTCTAGCGGGAGGTGATATAGTACTTAAGTTCATCCTGGCATTCCATAAACTGAAAAACCTTGGCATTCCTCTTTTTTTTTCTAGCCTCTTAAGTAATTTTTAGGTTATAGACTGAGAATAGAGTGAAGATATCTTCAAAATTTTTCAAGATATTCTTAAAATTTTAAAGTATTCTTCATTCTATATATCTTCAATTTATCTAAATACCAAACATAGTATTAAGAATTGTGATTGTTGATCATTCTCCATTCGTCGTTAGGTCTACCCATAATGCAACAAAAGGAGGAACTGAGCTGAATACGGCAAAGCGCACTCACAGCATCTTTACGTTTACAGAAATCAAAGAAATTACAAACAACTTTGAAAAGCCAATTGGTAGGGAGGATTTGGGACCGTCTACCTTGGTTACGTACATGATGGAACTCAAGTTGCAGTGAAAGTGCCTCTCCATTATCATCTCAAGGACACAAGGAATTTCATGCCGATGTACGTACATTAAAGTGGTAGCATTATATTGAGCATTTACAGAGGCTTATCAGTTATTAGATATCTTTCGGCCTTGTCCACCCTCTTACATTTGGCAGTAAATTGTCGCTCAATGTTCACACTGAAACTTGTCGCATGTTGCAAAATGCACGACCTGATTTATAAACAAACCTTTTTGTCCATGAAAACCAACTCAGTCTCTTCATATCCACATCCCACTATATATGTTCATGAGAATACTGATCGTTTTTGTTTTCCAGCTCTATTATTGACAAGGTACATCACAAATTTGGTATCCTTACTTGGGTACTGCCATGAACAAAACTTAGCACTCGTCTACGAGTACATGGACCAAGGAACCCTTCAAGACCACCTCTCAGGTCCCCCTTACCTGAATTTGTTTCATCTCACATTAATCGAATCTATTTCTTATAGACTGCTTTGCTCCTCATTTGTTCTTCTGGGTTTGTGTCTTTGATCGATTCTATATAGTTAACTAATATTCCTATATATTTTTCAGGCAACACCGGCAACCTCTATGTCCTAGGCTGGGAACAAAGAGTTAAAATTGCTCTCCAGGCTGCACAGGTCCATCCTTAATTACTTTGCTGAACAAAGAGAGAACTCTTCCTCTTTCACTTAACTTCTCGATCGAGTCATTTTACTACTATCTTATATTTGATGATGAACTTAAAACCACAGGACTCGATTACCTACATAATGGTTGCAGGCCGCCAATTATTCAAAGAGATGTGAAAAGTAGTAACATTCTCTTGAACCACGATTTCATTGCAAAATTAGCAGATTTTGGACTGTCTAGGGCTTTCCATGGTGATACCCAGACACCAATGTCAACTATAGTTGCCGGCACACCAGGATATCTAGATCCAGAGTAAGTGTTTTTCTCTTCTTTAATTGTGGATAACATTAGAGCATATCTTCCGATTCTTTCATCTAGAGTTTAATGAAGTATCGAGAAGTTTGGCTTTGTTTTCTCTCTTAGATTCACATAAAGATGCTTAACCGTCTTATTGGAAAAACTGCTTTATTGAAAAGTTAATTAGATTTATTTTCTCTAGAATGATATAAACATACTTAATTTATTGTTACCATCGATCGTAAAGAATACTTCTAGCTTTATTTATTTATTTTAGAAGTATCACATCAAACCAGGGATCTTGTTTCTATTACTAAAGTCTAGATAAAGTATTAAGATGAAATTTCGCACCAGATGTACCAAGTATTTCTCAACCAGCAAACAGCCGTCCAAGTATTTAACGATTGTGACCCTCGCTCCTTCTGTGTGCAGTATTATCAACATACAGACTAAATGAGAAAGCGATGTTTATAGCTTGGGATAGTTCTCTTGGAGATTGTAACAGGCCGACCATCTTTTCCCGTTGCCGATAGAACACACATACCCCAGTGGGTGCAGTCCAGACTAGAAAGTGTGGTATAACTCGTCGTCGCACCAGGTTATGTGGGGACTACGATATCAACTCTGCTCACAAATGCTGGAAATTGCAATGGCGTGCACATCGACATCCTCTATACGAAGATTGACCATGAGCATGTAATGATAAGCTGAAGGTGCCTTGAAATAGACGTCGCTGGTGAATCTATACCCGACGATTCCGGCGTGCCCAGTTGGGAGCTCTCCTCCTTAACTAGGGACAGCTGTATATATAAACTCAGAAACGAAGAATGATGAGGCACTGTATATTATCCAAGAATATTCCAACAGCTTGGTTTAGAGAGAATTTGTACTACATATATATATTAGTCTCATTCTGGTTCTCAGCATAGGAGGGTGAGTATACATCAACCTACTCTTCTCACAATTAGTTTCCGCAATTGAGAGCATATATATATGTGTGTGAATATTGCAAAAGTTCTATGAAACATGCATGATATATTGATGTCCTCTCCCGCCGGGACATCCTGCCCTCACCTATACCCCCACAATATTCTTTAATTTTCATTTCTAATCCAAACCCATAAAGTTTGAATCATATATAAATCTCCTCTGTTTGTTGCCAAGAAGTAAAGCTGCAGCTCTGCCTCTTCAGATCATGACTTGATCTTATAGTATATGCCGTGGCTCCTTTAGTTAGTCGGTTGTCGTCTATTCCTTAATGTGGCTCAATTGGTTTTCTTTATATTGATGGATATGATCTATCTTCACCTTTATCACGCTACATTCTTACAATATGGCTAGTAATTTTTAATTTTATAAGGTGTTTGGTTGCAGTTTTTTATCTCTTTTTTCGCTAAAATTTAAAAAGAGAGAGATCAAATAGTGAGACATGTTTGGTAAGTAATTTTTTTTTAGGGATGACTTTGCCCTGTGTAAATCTCTCTAAAAAAATAAATAAATACCAACTTGTTTTTTATTTTAAAAACACAAAGTCTCTCCCACAAAACCCCCACCCCTCCCCCCAAACCCAGCCCACCCGTCACCCCCCCTGCGGCCTCCCCTCCCCTCCCCTCCCCCGCCGGCGACCACCCCACCCCCACCCCCCGCAGCTCCTCCTCCCCCCCACCCCCCCCAGCATCGGCCCCCCCCCCCTCCCCCGCCGCGACCACCCCACCCCACCCCCCGTAGCTGGCTTCGCCCCCATGCGTCCCCCCCTCCTCCCCCCCTCCCCCAGCACCGGCGCCCCCCTCCCCTCCCCCCCCCCCGCCACCCCACCCCCCGCAGCTTCACCCCCCTGCGTCCCCCCGCTCCTCCCCCCCCCCCACCCAGCACCGCGCCCCCCCTCCCATCCCCCGCCGGCCACCCCCACCCCCCGCAGCTTCACCCCCCTGCGTCCCCCGCCCCCTCCCCCCACCCCCACCAGCACCGGCGCCCCCCCTCCCCTCCCCCGCCGGCCCCCCCCACCCCCCGCAGCTTCGCCCCCCCTGCGTCCCCCCCCTCCTCCCCCCCCCCAGCACCGGCGCCCCCCTCCCCTCCCCCGCCGACCACCCCCACCCACCGCAACTTCGCCCCCCCTGTCGGCCCGCGGGCATCTCCCCCCCCCCCCCCCCCCCCTCTCCTTCTCGGCGCACCTCCACCCCACCCCCCAGCTTCGGCCCCCCCCCCCCCCCCCCCCCCCCCATCAGCATCGTCCCCTCCTCCCCCACCGCACAAGGTCTTTAAACAAATAAAAAAAAACACACTTCTTACCAACAAATAAAGCCACTTTTTTATAATTTTAAATTTTAGTAGAATGCAGAGACATCGTTAATTTTTAGATAGAAATAGCTTTTTTAAAAAAACTACTTCTATGTGTTTTAGTGTGTTCTTTTTTCTCCTTTTTCTCTTATGTTTTATGTAATAGTTTGTTGGTTAATTCAATAGAAATATTATTTTATTGTAAAAAGATCATAAATGTTTCAACTTTCGTATGCATAACGTACGTCTTTACTGGGCCCTCTTTCATGAGCCCACAAGGGTACGTAGATATCTGGTGAAGTAGGATTTTAGGTTGCGAGATTTCATAGACATCAGTTATTAGATCTAGGGGTGAACTTTTAGCCCAACCGAAGAAATGATAAAAAAAAGATTTTAGCGCTGAGTTTCAAACTCATTACCTCTCAAAGCGAGGTCACATAAGGAATGAGTAAATCAATTATTGAGGATATGTGTCGTACTTGTGTTCTGAAATTTAGAAATGATTGGAGTAATCATTTAGCAATAATGGAATTTTACTTATAACAATAGCTACCAGTCTACTATTCAAATGGTACCATTTAAAACTTTATATGGTCGGCAATGTAGATCACTATTATGTTGGGTGGAGTTGAAAGAATCACACTTCTCGGAACTGAAATTCCAAGAAACGACAAAAGTTATTAAGTTGGTGCAAGATCGAATGAAGCCGCTCAAGACCGACAAAAAAATTCTGCTGATCGATGAAGAAGAGAGTTGGAATTTCAACAAGGTGATCATGTTTTCTTAAAGTATCACCTTGAAGAGGAATCAAGAGATTTGGAATCAAAAGAAAATTGAGTCCAGATACATTGGACCGTTCGAGATATTGAAGAGAGTTGGAGAGATGACTATCAACTGGCACTTCCACCTCAGTTATCCAATATACATGACATCTTTCATGTGTCAATGTTGAGGAATATGTATACGATTCATAGCATATCATTGAATATCAAAATCTGGATGTACAAGAAACTTGGCTTATGAAGAAAGATCTGTACAAATCCTCGACTGGAAGATCAAGCAACTACGGAACAACGAAGTCCCATTATTAAAGATTTAGTGGAATAAGCGAGGACAAGAAGAAGCAACGTGGGAATTAGAAAATGCCATCAAAACTAAGTATCCAAATTATTTACAGGTCAGTATTTACACTCTTATTATTTGTTAATTTGGAGGACCAAATTTTATTTAGTAGGGGAGAGTTGTAACGCCCCAAAAATTTTAATTGTTAGAAAATTTTGAGTAATTTGATTGTTAAACATAACCACTATCATGAGATGTATTAACTTTAATTTAGATTAATTGATAATAATTAATACTATTTCAGTATCGTACTCAGAGGTGCACGCTTCGACATGGCGACATCGAAATTTTGTAACGAAATAAATCTGAGAACATCATAATTTCCAAAAAAATATACTGATAATAGAAATATAAATCTCCAGAATTATTGACGTGCGGATTTCAAGATTAAACTGACGTAATTACTTTTCGAGTAATTTTTTTATGACCAAAAAATAAATTCTAAAAATTAAATTAAAATTATCATAATTTGTAAAACCTTTCCATTAGCTTATGGTTAAAATTTCAACTTGATGGCACACTATTAGGACACCTAAACATGGGGTTAAATGGGCCAACTGAATTATTGCCTAATTATGGTAACCACTTTTTGGGTTATTTCTTACCTACATATTAGGGGCCACGTAACTCATTTCACATGGGGTAGAAGACCACCACGTTTTACCATACATGTAACCTTTGAAGGTTAAAGAGACTTTTCACCTCAACACATATGACCTACCTGTCATGCATGCATGAGGTGTGAGAGTTTATAAAACTCTCTCTTCACCCATCGAGCAAGCCTTTCCACGATTGTCCAATCTTGCTTCTGGTTCTTTCCCCTTGTTGTTGGTGGTGAGTTGCTACTGGAGTTGTTGTGGAGCTACTCTTGCCGTAGGGCTGTAAGTTGTAGCTGCTGCCGTGGCTGTTGCTGTTGCTGTTGCTTCTACTCCTGTTGCTACTAACGTTTGCAACCTTGTTGTTCCCTTCCTCCTGTTGGTTGTGGGCTCCTTCGTTAAGGAGAAGTGAATGTTTTCATTTTTTAAGTTAGAAAGATTCCTTTCTTTTTTTTCCATTCTTATCTCTAGTCGTGCTAAGGAGTCTCCTGTTTAGGTGTTTAAATCCTTACACCTTGTTTTGACTCCATAAACACCTTTAGAATTGTGTGTTCATCCCCTGTAAACATGTTCTAGCATGTGTATTTGTAGAATTCTTCCTATTGAATGCAAGTAACCATTGTTTTGATAAGTTGTTCTTCCAGTACATGTTTTTTTTCCTAAGTCTCTAGCCACCCATGGTTAGATTGGTTTTTTCCTCATGCTTTAATTTTGTCTTCCATGTAAAGTAGTATTTGGAGTTGTAAGCAAGTCCTTCTAGTTGTTGTTATTCATGTTTGGATTCATAGGTATCACTGAAAAGGTCCTTAGAGTGGTTGTAGTTCCAGAACCTAAACTTCAGAAAACCAGTAGCTGTCGACAGATAACACTTGCCTCTCGACAGATAGACCTGGCCTGTCGACAGGTTCTGCTCAGATTCCAAAAATATGGTTCTGGAAACTTGCACCTGTCGACAACCACCTTCTGGTTGTCGACATACACTGTCTTGTCCGTTTTCCAGCACCTATTCTTGACCAATCTCTTGTTGATACTTCATGCTGTTAGCCTAGCAAGTTGCCTCCTTCAATCTCTTGGGTTTCTACCTTTGTCACTAAAAGAGATCATCCAATTGGTGTTCATGTCCTACTTTGGATTATCCTTGAAGTCTTCAAGTACAATTAGTTTCTATTTTGTTACAACCTCTTGTGTTCATTGACCTTAATTCATAAACTTTGGTTGTGTGAGAGCTTTGAGTACTTGAGTACCACACTAGCTTATGAATGATTGGTGATGACAATTATTGGTCCCTGGACTCATTTGAAATATTTGCCTGTGCAAATAAGGCTGGTCTAGTCCTGGGAGGAGCATCCGAATTCATTTACTGGCTGTACGGAACGATAAAAGATCTGTGGATGCTTGACATTATATCAATACAAGCTTGATTAGTCATCATGTTATCTTTTCATATGTGATATATATTTGAATCAGAACATGAACATGTTACCATAAATTCTTGATCATGTACTCGAAATTCAGTACTTCTATTTTACATTTATCGTCTAACTGACATGTTTGTCCAATCATCTGTGTTATACCATACTGACAACACTTAAGTTCCTCATTCTGATCTTTGGGCATCTTAATTCTTTTTTATTGGAAGATTTGAATCCTACTGGGCTAGTTAGCTCACATAATCCTACCTTTTCAGGTGATCAAGATGAACTTGGTGCTTAAGGCCAGGGAGTGTGCTGAGTGGATCATCCAACTTTAGAAGTCCAACTTTTTTACTTTTCTTTAGTGTTATGAATATGAAATGTAATGAAAAGGTTTCTTTTTCCCTGCTCCTCATATAGACTGTAATGAGGAGTGTTATGTAATAACGCTTCCGCTATGTTAATATTGAATGAATAAAACATAAGTTTCTATTTCTTGTGTCTGATTTCTGTTATTTCCGATAAACAGACCTTTATTAAGATATGACAGCAAGTGGAGGAAATTCTCCTGGGATTGTTGTTGAAGTCGTTGCGGATTCTCCTGCTGCAGCACAGGAACCTATTCCCAGGTCCTTTGCATAGGTGGTGCGCCAGTCCCCAACCACCCTCGTGAAGTCAACTAATGGTGAGATCTCCAACCCCTCTTCTAGCATTCGTCTTCTGGACGTCAATCTCACGTCCTTCTCTCAAAGGGGAGTTAGGATTTGCTTACCGGTCACTAGAGAACGTTCTCCTAGTCGTGTGCGACAAATAGATGTCATAAATATGCCAGCTCAAGCACCAACTATAGATTTGCAGACGAAGTTTAATTCCGTTGCTGAACTTGCTAAAGCTGAGAATATTTTCATGCCTGAATTTAGATTTCATTTTGAGGCATCCGAAATGGATTCAGATGAAAGAAGACATGGAACTTGTTCACGACGATCGAGCTTACGACCTCGGACTGTTCTTCGGCGAACTCATTCCTGGGTAGATCATCTATAGAGTTTAGACATCTCTTACTCTGGTTATGACCTGCATTTGACAATTGTCTCTGATTGTCAGAATCTCTGTTTATTAATAATAAAGCGACCTTCTTTGGCCTTTTATATATATAATAAAGTTAATTCTCTGTTCATTCACTCTTGCACTGGAGCTACACATGATCTCGCTTTCAGAGGATCTTACGTACTCTTGCCTGGGGGAATTAGGAACCACCGTAGGGGAAAAACTGTTTGCTCTACCATAGTTAAGTTTGTGTAGGTGCCCTGCTTTTTCTGCTTGAGTTTTTCTATTTCCAGCTTTTCCTTTTCGCTCTTCTGTTTTGGCAGTGTGATCGTTATTAATGTTGTAGTTTTTTCTGTTGGGTGTCTTGGACTCTGTCCTACGCAAGATTACACTAGATATATACTATGAGAGATTTATGATTATTTTCTTTTATTCAATCTATCTTACAATACTAAAACGGAGTTTCTCTGCCGCCACGTGGCGAGCAGGGAACTCTGTTGCATTTTTATTTTTTTATTTTCTAAACATTGGCGGGAAGGGGAGTGTTCTTTTTTAAAAAAAATTTCAAATTTTAAAGAAAGGCGGCCCACAGGCAAGCCGCCCGCTTTGCCTGCGGCGGGCCGCAGCTCTTTTTTTTTTAATTTAATTTTTTAAAATTTTAACTTCGTAATATTCTTTTAAATTTTTTTTTATTTTTTTAATTCATACCCCTCGCAATGCACCGGAACAGAACTAATCTGTATATATGAGGGAGTACTTACGTTCGTGCTGGACCCAGGTACTTCTCTCATATTATTGCATAGTGCATGTGGACTCTGCAATAAAATTGGGAGAAGAGGAGGTGAGTCGACAGAAGACATTTCCCACCCAAGGTTCTTCGAGTGTTCTTTAGTTTTGATCTAGGCGTCTCGATTGCGACTACCTCCCTAATTACTATTTGCTATGGATATTGTCAACTTCTCTTTGTTTTCACATGACATATTGTCAAATTCTCAACGCCAACTTCACTATTACCAATAATTCATTCCCCTCTCAGCTTTTAATTAATCAAAGTGGAGAGGTTGTTGATGGAAGGTTTTCGATCTTTTAACAAAAGAGATATGACGTCTCATGCTCTCGATAGTAACTCAATATAATCAAACTGATGAGTCATTATTTTTTTCTTGTGACTCCAGATTGAGGCAAGTAATCCAATTAAATAAAATCAGTTTCTACTTGGCATCAATAAAATCTCCTCTACCTCCACCTCATCTTTGCTATATGTCGGAGGTGGCATGTCTCTAGTACTGAGCATGCATGATATCAGTTTGGGATTAGCTTCAGCAACCCCAACCCAACGTCTATTGCGTGTTTATGCCAACAGTAGCGTATTACCAACAGAATTAGTTCTTTTTAATTAGCACATCACATACATATTTGAACTATAACAATTAACTATCGTACAAGGTTATAAATGTAAGGCCGATCAACGTATGCATAGAGGATAACATTGGGAGTTTGTCTGCGGCATTTAATATTGAAGGTCTTCTCCAAAGTCAATGGATATTGAAGCACTTGGAAGAATTTTAGTGTTCTGCTCAATCGTAAATTGGGTGGTGTATACTTAATTTTATTTTTTTAATTTTAATTTTGTTAATAGCTTCGTCATGATGTCGATCACTTGGTCCGGAAAATTTTAAAAATAAACATTAATATATAGCTCTTGATGCATGGTTCCTGATCCATTCAAGTGGCAATTAGCGCTTCATTTCAGATATTAATTATGGGAAGGTTGTGGGCATTAATCATTGAAGAGGTTCCCCGAGCGATCATGTTTCACTTTATATAGGTTCTTGCATGTGGTCGCTTAATGCACTCTTTCTGTATCCTATAGAAAAGACAAGGGGTAGCGTAGTACGTACCTGCGTGGATCGCCGACTCGCCCTTGGGAAGAAGAAGAAGGCCCAGGCGCCCAGGCTTTAATTTTCCTGGTCTCGATCGGCAGAGCTGCTGGCCGCCGGGGCAGCGCGGCTGGCTTGTCGTCGCACAAGAAACGAGCTAGGAGGGATCAGGGAGGAGAGTGGAAGAAACCATCTCACATTCATGGAGGCAGAGGTGCGCCCAGCGGTACCTGTGCGCATTAATCCTGCCTTCTTCTTCATCGTGGTCCTGATGCAGTGTCTAGCAGTCATGTTTCACGGCCAATCCCAAGAAGGTATGCCCTCCTGTGTACGTGCGAGCATCTATTGCTATATATACTAGGAATTGTACCACCTTGTCTTCCCTGTGTTTGCTTGGCGCATGCAGCGACGTTCAAACTAATCAAATATGAAGATGTAGCCTGTCAATGGATCGGATCCGGGTCAGATTCTTTGAGATCCGGATCCGAAAGAACATGATCCTTATCCGAACCGGATCCGAAGTTTGGGTAAATTTTGGATCAGGATTCGGACAGATCTGGGCTCCGGCATCGGCTATTTACACACGCACACCCCTTCCTCTTCCTCTTCCGGCATCGGCTAGCTCTGTCAATAACAGCAACAGCCGTCGGAGGAGATCCAAGTAGAAGAGCTCTTCCTCTTCTTCTTCCTCTTCTTCTTCCTCTTCCTCTTCTTCTACCGCTGCTCTGCTTAGTGCCGGAGATCTGCCCCAGAAGACCCAGCACGAAGGTGTCAAAGTAGAAGAGCTCCTTGTCGGGGTTAAACCCTCCCTTGTCCCCGACAGCAGCGCGACCGTTGGATGTCCTCCTACCCCGCGGCCTATGGCGGATGAGGGCCACAGTGAGCATGATGATGGCGAGTGTCGCCGTTGTAGAGACCCCGACGGATGATGGGGGCGTGCAGAGACCCCGGTGGATGAGCACATCTGGGTAGATATATATCTACTCCCAGTTTGTGGGGAGGATTGACTGGACGATGATGGGGGCGTGAAAGATAGCGGCGAAGCTGGTGTGCTGGGAGCCAAAGGCGGTCTTGGAGGAGGGCAAGAGGCGGCCAGCCAGAGGAGGAGGCTGAAGCCGCCTAAGCCATGGGTGCCGATGGGGAAGAGGAAGAGGAGCATAGGGCAAAGAAGTAGAACCAGGGGCCTTTCCCTCTTCGGACATCGCCAGGGGGACCTCCGGTACCTCCTCGCCGGATCCCATGCGGAAGACCAAGGCGGCCGCGTCGACACACCGCCACGCCGGCTCCCCTGTCGCCATCTCAGCCACCACACACCCCAGCGAATAGACGTCGGACAACAGCTCGTGCTCCCCCCCTCGCCACCGACCTCCGGCGCCATATACAGTGGAGTCCCCTGAGGAACGCCCCACTGAGGCCCGCGTCCCCGGCCCCTACTTTCACCTCTGCCGCTTCCTCACATGCCATTGACACCATGAAGCACCCGGAGTGGACGATGTCAAGGGCGTTGTCAAAGAAGATGTCATTGTTGTCGCCGATCGAAAGGGAGGATGATTGCCACCCTTGTCATGCCGATGGACTGAGAAGAAACCCTACGACACTTGCCAGAGAAGACAGGGAACTGCGAGACGCTGCTCGCAGAGTCCTTTTTCTCTCTCCGGATCAGGCCTCCCCGAAATGAGAATCCGGAATTGATCTTTCGGATCAACAAAGCTTGCCCCGAATCTGAGTGGAATGAGACATTTCAGGTTAAACTATTATGTGTCCAGGATCCGATTAAAATTTTGGATCCGGGTCGGATTTTTTCGGATCCCCTGGATCCATTGACACCCCCTACGAAGATGCATGGCCATGCGTCGGTGTGTCTTTTGGTGTTAATTCTGCAGGCTTTATAAGCATAGACTGCGGCATCGTCGATGGCGCGGGCTATAGGGACAACTCCAACAGCATAACGTAATGTGCCCGAAACGGATTACATCGACACGGGAGTGAACAAGAATATCCTTTCAAGCTTATACAACCTGTATATTCAATACCAAACCCTACGCAGCTTCCCGAAGGAACCTCGCAATTGCTACAGATTGAGGCCCGTGCATCCCGGAGGGAGTACTTGCTGAAGCCACATTTTACTACGTCAACTACGATGGCAAGAATGTCGTCCCCGTCTTCGACTTGCACATCGGGGTTAATTTTTTGGAGGACCGTTGATAGTTTGATGGTGAGAGAGGACACCTTCATCGAAGAGATAATCATCGTCGCACTAATGGGCTCATTGTTCATCTGCCTAGTGAACACGGGCCGGGAAACACCATTCATCTCATCGGTGGAGTTGAGGCCCCTCTCTGACACTATGTATTTGCTCGCAAATGAGTCACAGTCTTTGGTCCTCATTCAAGAGCAAGCTCTCAGATAAGGCAAAATGTCCACTTATCTCTCTCTCCTCTCTCTCTCCTCTTCTCTCTCTCTCTCCTCTCTCTCTCTCTCCTCTCTCTCTCTCTCTCCAGCTCTCAGATAAGGCAAAATGTACACTTGTGCAGAAAGCCGAGGAGCCCAGGCTTCCGCTGGGCGGTGCAGTTTCTGGTTGCAGCAGACGTAGGTATTGAGGACTCTTCTGCACATCCGGCAAGGGACTCTCCTGCATGTCCTGAGAAGGACTCTCCTGCGAAGGACTCCTCTACGAAGGACTCTACGTGTCTGGAAACTCCCAGGACGTTACGTGAATCCATGCATGTCTTCTACATGGATAACCATTAGGAATTGTATGCTATGTAAAGCTCTTCCGTTGTACCTTAAACCACTGCTATATATAAGCCTACAGGCCCATCCACGCAAAGTGTGGAAGCCAGTTTTCCTTCTCCAGTTTGTCTTTCTCGTTTAGCTTTCATGGTATCAGAGCTGCCTGCCTAACAGCTTTGTGATCTCCTGGTTTCTTTTTCCTGTTCATACTACACCTTTGCTTCTTGCTTCCCATTGGCATCATGGATCCGCAAGCTTCCTCTCCTTCCGTCACCACCTCCTCTTCGCCACATGAAACCGCTGCTGCTTCATCACCTGCTACTGCAGAAGAGTCCTCAATGTGATGCTCTTGTCATGTCCTGGATGCTTGCCTCCATGTCCGACTCTGTTGCTGCTATTGTTCCCGAGTGCACCACGTCCGTTGCTGCCTAGACTGCCATCGCCCACGCCCTCGCCTCCCACTCCGGTGCACGCGTCCTGCAACTTCGTACCCCAGCTTCACGGCATTCGGCGAGGTTCTTCTTCCATCACAGATTATATGCAGACCATTAAACAAATCGCCGACTCTTTAGCTATCATCGGCGAACCTGTTCGGTCACAGGACCTTGTGATGCATGTTCTGGCTGGGCTTGGGCAACATACAATTCGTTTATCCCCTCTATCACCACACGCATACGTGAGATCTCTCTTGAAGATCTGCACGCAATGCTTCTGGCCCATGAGAGCTTTCTGCAGCATTGTGAGCGCTCTTCGGATGACGGTCTTCCCTTCGGCAAACAGCGCTGTGAGCGGCCCCATCCTTGACGCCCGACGACGCTTCTCGCCGTGGTCGTGGTGGTGGCACATCTGCTCGTGGGCGCGGTCGTGGCCGTGGACCCTTTTGTCAAATATGTTTTGTCTCCGGACAACATTATGCACATGCATGCCCGGAGCGCTATAACCCGCGTTTTACTGGCGGACAGCAGCCTCAGGTGCAGCAGCCGCCTACACCTGCTTCTCCCTTTCCGACGGGGGTCCCTCCTGCGGCCTTTTCCACTGCTGCTGGGCTTCTACCACGTCCCTCTTCCTCCGCTTGGTATCCGAATTCAGGCGCAACACGTCATGTTACTCCGGCTTATAGCCAACTTTCGGCACCAACAGCATACACTGGCTCTGACGTGATGCACATCGGCAACGGCTCAGGTTTGCATATCTCAAACCTTGGACATGCATCGCTTCCTTCCTCATCTCGTCCTCTTCTCCTTAAAAACATCCTCCACGTTCCTACCATGTGCCGCAATCTTCTTTCTGTTCGACAGTTTGCTCAAGATAATCATGTCTCTTTTGAATTTCATCCTACATTTTGTCTTGTGAAGGACCTTCAGTCGGGGAAGGTTTTGATGCGCGGATGCCTTGACGGTGGTCTCTATCGGATACCACTTCCAGGCCGACCCTCCAACCTTCCGCCTACTTCACCTGCTGCATCTCTGGAGTGCTCCCCCCTCCGCCTGCCTGGCATGCTCGCCTCGATCATCCAGCATTCCCAAACAGTGTCACGCATTATTTCTGCCCTTGGTGTACCTTCACCCCCTAGCATCCACCATTTATGTTCGGCCTGTATGCAAGCAAAGTCTCACCGGCTTCCTTTTACTTCTTCTGCATCTCGCTCCTCTGGCCCATTAGATCTCATTCATTCAGATGTCTGGGGTCCCTGCCCCGTTACTCTCTCATAATGGCTATCGCTACTATATAATTTCCATTGACGATTATAGTAGATTCACATGGTTATTTCCATTACGTCTCAAATCTGATGTCTCCACCATCTTTGCCCGTTTTTCAACGTCATGTTGAGCGTTTATTCAACCGCAAAATAAAAGAATTCCAATCTGACGGCGGAGGCGAGTTTATAGCACTTCGTTCATATCTGGACTCCGTTGGCATTTATCATCGGATGTCTTGTCCTCACACACCTCAGCAAAATGGCGCTGCTGAACGAAAGCATCGCCACATTGTCGAGACTGCTCTCGCCATGTTACTTCATCATGCCTCTGTTCCCCACGGTATTGGGATGACGCTGTTACCACCGCGGTCTATCTCATTAGCGTCTTCCCACTCCATCTCTTCACAAGGCGTCCCCTTACTTACTCTTTTTACAACACACCCAGATTATCATTTCTCCGTGTGTTCGCTGTGCGTGTTATCCTTGCTTCGGCCATATGCTTCGTCCAAGCTTAGCCCTCGCTCCCTACGATGCGTGTTTTTGGTTACAGTTCGCAACACTTGGGATATCGCTGCCTTCACCTCCTGACAGTGGTCGAGTTATGTTTCCCGTGATGTTATCTTCGATGAGACATCGTTTCCTTTGCAGCTGCTACAGCTCCGAACATACCCTCCACAGCCGTTCCTGTTTGGCCAACTGGGTCACCTGGTTCGCCCTCTGTGTCTCCATCACGGCGCCCATCTGCACCGCCACCAGCTGCCATGTCTGACACTTCTCCAGGTGCCCACGTTGATGCCCCGGTGCATGCGACTGTTCCTATTGCTGGTCAGATGCCTGTTGACCGCCCCACTGCAGAGCCACCGGCCACCTGTCCGCAGGAAACACCTCCTGCCTCTCCCATGCACGATGCAGCGTCGCCAGCACTCTCCTCTCCTCCGAGCTCGCCCCCGCCACGTACAAAATCTCTTGCGGATATTTATGCCACAACTCCTGCTCTGCCTCCTCAGACCCTGGCAGCCGGCCGCCATCCGCTTCCAGCATGCCTCGTAGCTGTTGCCGCTGAGGATGAACCCACGTGTTTTACTCAAGCTTCGAGCACCCTACATGGCGGGCGGCCATGGCTTCTGAGTTCGACGCCTTACCCGTAATGGGACTGGTCCCTTGTGCCTCGTTCGGCCTCACATGAACGTGGTAAGTTGTAAATGGGTATTTCGTATCAAAAGGAAGGCAGATGGTTCTTATTGACAGCATAAGTCAAGGCTTGTGGCTAAAGGTTTCGCCAACAGCCGGTGTGGATTTTCATGAGACCTTCAGCCCAGTTGTCAGATTACAACAGTTCGCCTACTTCTCTCCATTGCTATCAGTTCTGGTGGACCATCCATCAACTGGATGTATCTAATGCTTTCCTACATGGCAATCTTGAGAAACAGCTTTTATGGAGCAGCCCTCAGGATTCTCTCACCCTCATTTTCCTGATCATATCTGTCATCTTCACAAGTCTCTCTACGGTCTTCGGCAGGCGCCTCGTGCATGGTTCCAACGCCTTAGCAGTCGACTTCAGCGCTTGGGTTCTCAGGATCGAAACTGATCCGTCCCTCTTCTTCTATCGCTCTGCCAGCACTGTCATGTTTGTTTTGGTCTATGTAGATGACATTCTTGTGCTTGGCTCCGATTCAGGGGGCGTTGCTGCCTGCCTGATTAAATCATTGAGTACTGAGTTTGCTATTCGAGATCTTGGGGCTGCTTCTTTCTTCCTGGGTATTAAAGCTATGTGTTGTCTCAATCAAAATACATGGCTGATCTACTTCGACGTGCAAACATGACGGTGCTAAGCCATTATCAACTCCAGTTGCTGGTTCCACATCTACACCTGACTCAACTACACCTTTGGATTCGACTCATTATCGCAGCATTGTCGGAGCTCTTCAATATCTCACAATAACACGTTCCGATATATCTTTCGCTGTTAATCAGGCCTGTCAAGTATGCAGATCCCCGGCCAGTGCCTTGGGCTGCTGTTAAGCGCCTTCTCCGTTATGTCAAGGGTACTATTGAGCATGGCCTTCTTCTTCGGCGATCTTCCAACCTTCAGCTAAGTGCCTTCTGCGATGCCGATTGGGCCGGGTCTGCTACTGATCGTCGCTCTACTGGTGGCTTCCTTATCTATCTTGGAACCAATCTAATTTCGTGGAGCTCTAAGAAACAGGCTACAGTTGCCCGATCAAGTACTGAAGCTGAATATAAATCATTAGCAAATGCTACTGCCGAACTCATCTGGTTGCGTTCTCTTCTTTGCGAACTGGGTTTTTCACTACCTTCACCACCTGTCCTTTGGTGTGATAACATTGGGGCCACTTATCTTGCTGCCAACCCGGTCTTCCATGCCCGCACAAAGCATATTGAGATAGATTTCCACTTTGTCCGGGAACAGTTGCTAGTCACATGCTTCGTGTCTCCTTTGTCTCCACCAAAGACCAACTGGCGGATATACTCACCAAAGCACTACCCAAAGGACGCTTTGCTTTGCTTCGAGACAAGCTCAACGTTGTTCACATGTTGGCTTGAGGGGGCGTATTGAGGACTCTTCTGCACATCCGTTCCACATGTTGGCTTGAGGGGGCGTATTGAGGACTCTTCTGCACATCCGGCAAGGGACTCTCTTCTGCATGTCCTGAGAAGGACTCTCTCCTGCGAAGGACTCCTCTACGAAGGACTCTACGTGTCTGGATAACTCCAGGACGTTACGTAATCCATGCATGTCTTCTACATGGATAACCATTAGGAATTGTATGCTATGTAAAGCTCTTCCGTTGTACCTTAAACCACTGCTATATATAAGCCTACAGGCCCATCCACGCAAAGTGTGGAAGCCAGTTTTCCTTCTCCAGTTTGTCTTTCTCGTTTAGCTTTCATAGGGACGAGAGAGGAAATTTGTAGAAGAAACCATTTCGAATTCATGGCAGCTGCACAGGGTTACCCAGTAGTATCTCTCAGCGTGCCTGCCTTCTTCTTCTTCGCAGCCATGGCGCAATGTGCAATAGTCCTGGTTCACGGCCAATCCCAAGAAGGTAATTATATGCTGTGTAATGTGTATTAATTTGTTCCTCTCTCAGCCATGCTTTCTCGATCTTGCCTATTCTTTTTTTCTTAATTTTCTTCACTATTACCATATGATTTAGTGCTGCCACCTCAATACCACCCCAACGTTTAAGATTGAGGTGTCAAGAAAATAGCACTATACTAGACTATTCTTCTTCTACCACACCACCTTCTCTTCGATCGGTCTGTTAGCTTTTGCAGGCGGTGGAATACCCAAAGCCTCAATTTCGCTGTTCTTATTTTTAACACTTTACATTCCATCTCATGTGAAATTTTTGATCTATTTTACTATTATAGTTCAGATCATTAAAACAAATCACATGCTTAAAAATTAAAGACGATTATAAAGAAAAAGGTCAGAAAAATGGAGTACAAATTAATAATGCATAAAGAAAAAGAGCAAGAAATGTATCCGTTGATGTACAGTAGGTAGCAGCTTTTCAATCTAACCAAATACATGCATATGCATTACTAGGGTGTACGTGCTTTCGGTAAATTTGTATTATATTTACCACATGTTAAGTACAGTACTCCATCTAAAATAAAAATGATACCTTCCATGCACAAATAAATTATTAGAAAATAAACATAATATCATAAACAAATCATCCAAAAGAAATACGAAATATGTCACAAATTATAACAATTTATCATCATCATCGTCATCATAATCATCATAGACTCATCAACCCCCTCATGCGCAGGAGGAGGCACGTGATGGTTGACTAGCTATTTGTTGCATGAGGGCATACATCTCTAACATCTAACTGCACATATGCTCTTCTCCTGGGATCTCTGCTCCTCTCCTCGCGTAGATCCTGCACCTGCTGCACCTGAGTGTGGTGGTCATCTGAGGAGCTAAATCCATCCCCTCTCCTATACCAATTGTCAAGCGTCTCCGCCTTACTCGCACAACTAACACGGCCAGGCCTATCTCATCTCATGACAACTATGAAGGAATCCTCGATTGAAACAAGAGCAACATCATCACTTTAGAGGGTAGGAGTCGCCATCTGGATCATCCTCTCCTACAAAATTTTTTTATTTCATTAATAAAAAATCTTTAATTATAAATTGATTTATTAAGAATATTTTATGTAAGACAGATACACTTACAAAACGTGAGTTACTTTCATCATCAACCCACCGCTGGGTACCGTTAGGGAGTCTTTAATTACATCTCCATCTTAAAAATATCCATGTGGTCAGGCTCACGCTGATGAGTTTTCACTTGTTAAAATTAATTGTAAAATCATGAAGTAAGATAAAATAGTCAATAGAGATTATTAAAATTACATTCAGTAAAATGAAAATCTTGCAAAGTCACTTGATGACATATCAAATAGAAAATCATAAATACTACATACAATTAAATCATATTATTTTACCTGCTCCTCCCTTTGTGTTCCATTTTTCACACATTGTCCGCCAATCTGCCGGATCAACACTAGGTGGAACAGATTTAACAGCATCCTTAAAGTCTTGCCCTTATAATGCTACAAAATGATAATTACAAAATTAACAAATTGTTCATTATCAAGATACAAAAAAATTCAATCACACATTACTTTTGAAAATTCACTTACTTTCGACTTCAACATCTGTAACATCTCCTTACCCATATGTGGAGTACGGTCCCATCGGTAGGTCATCTACATATATATTGTAAATCCAATTTAAATATCTCACAAATATATAATATTCACTTTATATATTAGTCTATTTACCTCAAGACCTTGAAATATCTATTTACCTCAAGACCTTGAAATATTCCATTCTTTGTCTCTTCAAGCAGTTTTGAAAATCTTTCTGCCATAGTTGCAATATAGCCTGATGACAATGCCCATACGACTTATAAAATTTGTCCCTTGCTCACGTACGTTGTATCCACCGATGACTCTCACATTCCACTTATGCTCTGGCTCTATCCTCCTCTCCGTGGCACCTCTAGAGGGACCCCGGCGATCGGTCCCCCAACCCCACGATGGTGTCTCTATGTAAAGATATATACATAAAAAAAGATTAGATTTTATAAAACTAAAATATATATAAACTGCAATGCTGCTGAATGTGAAAATATACCTGCTATAGAAGAAGATGCAGATGCAGAAGATGCCCTCTAAGTGGTAGGACAAGGGCCTCAGCAGGAACTGAATGATGTCTAGTAATATAGTCTTGAGATGAAGGACCTGACACTTTATCTATAGTCCATGATCTCCGAACCCATGATCCACTGCGTGAATGCATATTTGAAAAGATTGATATTAATAAACAGTGTATATTTATAAAAAAAAATTGGCAACATCTCCCTATATCAGATCATATCCACATCTGTAAAAAAAAATAACCTGTAAAAAAAAATAACTTTATAAGCTGTACACAACCTGTAAAATAATAATAATAACATCCGCACATTCACATCCTGTAAAGAAATATTTACATCTGTACATTCACATTCTGTTAAAAAAAAATCTAAATCAAGCCATTGACATCTTGCAAAAAAATTAAGTTTCCATATATTCTCCAACTCTCATATTGATTCTTTTAGTTTCATCCACATCAAATATCACTCCAGTTATAGGAACATCAATCAAATTTTCTTGATACAGTTCGACAATGTCATCATCGAGCACTTCATTCTGCATGTTATAATAGTCTCGGGGCAACGCTCTGACATGAATGATTCATTGTGTTCTTCTATTATCATTCACATAAAATATCTGCTCTACTTGTTGGGCAAATACGTATGACGCATTTGTCCACATAAAATACATGCTCTACTTATTTGTTTTTCAAGCAAACAGTTTTATTTTTCTAAAAATAAATGACTTGAAGCCGGCCAATTATTAATAAGAGAATAAACGAAGGTGGCAAAAGCTATACAAAACTTGGTGACATAAACCTATCAAGAAGACCATGACAAAAAGAAAAAATAGGATAATAGACCAATTAGAATTCCATAGATAATCGATGGCATGCATGTTTGCTAGAGTTTTTAGTGGTCAGATTCAAGTGTGCTAAGGAGATCGAGGACATATAAGACAGGACTAGGTTAGATCCAATCTCTTTAAAAATTGCACCATCTCCTTCTGTGATTGACTCATTCTCTCCTACTTCTTTTCTTGTGTTGGTAATATTATGATTTGTTTAAGAGAATTTAAAAAATTATGAACACCTAATTCACCCCTCCTGGGTGTGTTTCATAGCTCCTACCTACAGAGATTTTCGGTGGAAGTAGTCAAGAGATTTGCCAGATTACGCTGAGTCCGGCTCTGCAGGATATCGGGTTCATTAATACAGAACACAAAAGATCTGTAAAGGATGGGAGAGAGTTAAGAGTATCACATACCAGGAGAACAGAGAACAAATTAAGTTGCAGACTAGCTGCAGGCAAACAAAGCTTTGGAAAGCTAATTAAATTCTCTATTCATTCACTCTTGCACACAGGAGCTACACATGATCCAGCTTTCGGACTTCGGAGGATCTTACTCTTGCCCGTGGAAGGAAACCACCCTAGGGAAATCTATTTGCTTTACCATAGTTAATTTTGAGTAGGTGCCTGCTTTGCTGCTTGAGTTTTCTATTTCCAGCTTTTGCTTTTCGCCAGTCTTCTGTTTTGGTTGTGTTATCGTAAATTAGTGTGGTTGTTTTCCTTCTGTTAATTAGGAGTCTTGGACTCTCTGTCTTGCAGGCAAGATACGTTGGGTATATACTATGAGAGAGATTTATGATCATCTTTTTTTTATCCATCTGTATATAGATATATGGGGGAGTTTCGTTCGTGCTGGACCCAGCTGGTTCTCTCAGATTAATTGCACAGTGCATACGGAGTTTGCAATAATAAAAGTGGGTGTAGAGGAGTTGTGAGTCGACAGACATAATATATCCCACTCAAGGCTCCCACAGGTTCTCTCAGATTATTGCATAGTGCAACCCCTCGAACGACCATCAAGTGTGTCATGTACACTAAGAATATTTTTCTGACGTTGGTACAAACTCAGAGAATAGTACTTAAAAATCCGAGTATTCTTAATTAGTTTTGATCTAAGCAGCTCGAATGCGACTACCTCCCTAATAGTACTATATTTTGCTATGGACATTGTCAACTTCTCTTTTGTTTGTCACCATGACATAATTGTCAAATTCTCAACGCCAACTTCAATATTAAATCAAAGTGGAGAGGTTGTTGATGGAAGGTTTCGATCTTTTAACAAAAGAGATCATGTGCTGTGACGTCGCATGCACTCGATCTTTTATCGTATTCTCTTTACTTGCTCCTCATTTGTTTTGTTCGCAGTCATATATAATACCTGCAGAGGGCCAACATTTGTTTTGTCCCCTACTTGAAGGTGGGATGAACATTGGGTTGAGTGGGGATGAGAGTTGAAAGTTTCAAGTCAAGACAGTTGTGATTTGAATTTTTTCCCTTAAAAAAAAAGCTATGTAAGAGGAGCTGACGAAGGCGACGAGAGAAAGAGTGCAACAGAGTACTTGAGATGAAGAACATCGCCCGTCCCAAGGTTTAACCTTGACATGCCAGACTTTTAGCTCCATCTCATCCAGTGGCCCTTACAAGAGATAAAGGGTGGTGTGTGGTAACCCTGCGTCGCCCAGTCCCACTTGTGCAGAAAGCCGAGGAGCCCAGGCTTCCGTTGGGCCGGTGCAGTTTCTGGTTGCAGCAGACGTAGGGAGGGAGAGAGAGGAAATTTGTGGAAGAACCATTTCGAATTCATGGCAGCTGCACAGGGTTGCCCAGTAGATCTCTGGGCGTGCCTGCCTTCTTCTTCATCGCAGCCATGGCGCAATGTGCAGTAGTCCTGGTTCACGGCCAATCCCAAGAAGGTAATTATATGCTGTGTAATTAATGTGTATTAATTTGTTCCTCTCTCAGCCATGCTTTCTCCATCTTACCTATTCTCTTTTTCTTAATTTTCTGCACTATTACCATATGATTTAGTGCTGCCACCTCAATACCACCCCAACGTTTAAGATTGAGGTGTCAAGAAAATAGCACTATACTAGACTATTCTTCTTCTACCACACCCACCTTCTCTTCGATCGGTCTGTTAGCTTTTGCAGGCGGTGAATACCAAAGCCTCAATTTCGCTGTTCTTATTTTTAACACTTTACATTCCATCTCATGTGAAATTTTTGATCTAGTTTACTATTTATACTTCAGATCATAAAACAAATCACATGCTTATAAATTAAAGACGATTATAAAGAAAAAGGTCAGAAAATGGAGTACAAATTAATAATGCATAAAGAAAAAGAGCAAGAAATGTATCTGTTGATGTACAGTATATATTTCAAACTAACCAAATACATGCATATGCATTACTAGGGTCTACGTGCTTTCGGTGTTAATTTGCAGGATTTATAAGCATAGACTGCGGTATCGCCGATGGCACGAGTTACGTGGAAGCCGACAACAGTATAACGTACGAGTCTGATAAGGATTACATCGACACGGGAGTGTGACAATATGATCCTTTCTCCATTGGACTGGCCTAAGAGATATCATACCCTACGTAGCTTTCCGGAGGGAATTCGCAACTGCTACAAATTAAGACCGTGAGCTCTGACAAGAAGTACTTGGTGAGAGCTGGATTTCACTACGGCAACTACGATAACAAGAACAGCACCCCCGTGTTTGACTTGTACATCGGAGTCAATCTCTGGAGGACCCTGGGCAAGGACCCTTTCATCGAAGAGATCATCACCGTCATCCCGACAGACTATGACTCGCTGTTCGTCTGCTTGGTAAACAGGGTCAAGGGACACCCTTCATATCAGTGTTAGAGCTGAGACACATTCCCGATTCCATGTATTTACTCGCAAACAAGTCACAATCCTTGGTTCTCACCGAAAATCGCCGGTACTACGGAGCAATCCCTATACTGAGGTTCTCTCTCTCTCTCTCTCTCTCTCTCTCTCTCTCTCTCTCTCTCTCTCTCTCTCTCTCTCTCTCTCGTCTGAGTCTTTGAGTTCATCAGCATGCGTGTGTGATCTACCCGGCTGGTCCACCCGGTAGATCTTTCAGTGAGCATGCAGCACGCAAGTGAAAAGCGTCACATTAATGATATTTATCCACTTCTCATGAAAGCGAAAAAAAAAAATTAATTATGTAGTCATAATAATAATTAACTCCCTCCATCCATTATCTTAGTTTAGAGACTGGATATATAGTTCGATTTAATACATTTTGCATGCTGTAGTCAAACTTAATTATAAGTTTCTAATCTAAACTGCGCATGCCGCAAGTAATCTAAAATTTTTGTCATGATATATATATATATATATATAATAATATATATAATATATATATTATAATTGCAGATATCCTCGGGACCCTTATGACCGCATTTGGTTCAATAGTGGAGTTTCAGGCGTTTATTCATTGAATACCACAGAGAATGTGAAAATAGGGACATTAATGGACGAATTCCATGGTGCCGAGTTCAGTTCTAAGCACGGCAATCAGGACATATAACACCTCTTATCATCTACCTCTATCCATCAAAGTGGTTAACGCGAGGGCCGACGACACAATACACGTGCTGATGCACTTTGCAGAGCTCGAGCTGCTGATGTCGAACGAGACCAGACAGATGAACATCTACCAAGCTGGAGAAGGTGATGGAAGCGGCCGCTTGCTGTTCGCTAATTACACTCCTCCCTATCTGGAAGCGGACGCACGGGTCGCCAAACGCCACCCTGCAGGGGGGAGAAGACGCCACCTACAACCTCTCCATCTACGCGTCGGCCTCGTCCACCCGTCCCCCCATGATCAACGCCTCGAGTTATATATATGTTTCGGCCGATGGCCGTCTTGGTCACCCACCATGGCGACAGTATGTATGCGCGCACGCACGCGCGATCGAGCGGAGAGCGGATCCTCTCGCCACCCAGCAGGAGGGAAGCCCAGCAGTCACTAATCCACTGGTGACGCGTGGCTCCCACTCAAACCGGCGGGAGGGGGTGGTGATGACTGGCTAGGGGAAGTAGGAAGAGGGAGCCACGCGTCACCATTGGGTTGGGGACTTTGGACTTCCCTCCTGCTGGGTGGCGAGAGAATCCGCTCTCGATCGAGCGAGACTTCGCGCAGCTGATTAATTACATATATATATATATATATATATATATATATATAAATTTCTCTTCTCTTCTCTTCTCGATCGGTCTTATAATATGATGACATATATAAAAATTATGAAATCGGTTGCATGTGCTCACGTACAGTGGAGGCTATGGAGGACATCAAGAGATTTTACAATGTGGCAAGGAATTGGATGGGCGACCCATGCGCTCCCCAAGAACTTCGCGTGGGATGGAGTGAACTGCAGCTATGACGCTTCTACAGTACCACCTCGCGTCATTTATCTGGTGAGTAAATTAACATACGTACATCTGTTCATGATATGCTCGGAGATCTCACTTAATTAATTAGCCAAAAGGGAATTAAGAAGGGCAGTAATTTGAATCGCCAAATAATTAATTAATTAATTAAGAAGAAACTATAAAGTGGTGCTTAATTAGCCGATCATGGATGGTGGCCAATTAATTCTGTCACGCGTGCAGGAACCTGACTTCCAGTGGAATATTGAGCGGTGGAATTCCGGCTTCCCTTGCAAATCTCACAGCTTTGACGACCTTGTAAGTGATTTTCCCCCCCTCCATGAGCGTATTATTATATTTAAGTTAGCTTATATATATAAATCAATTAATTTAACGTAAAGTGGGCCTTATATATAATTTCTCGCCACGAATTTGAGAAACTGCAGATAATATATATTTGCTGTTTGCCCATATAAATTATACTTCTGCATTTTGTAAAAGTGCAGTAAATCTTTCTCTTCCATCTGTATTCTCACCTGCTTATTTGCCTGACCAGCTCAACCTTCCCCCCTCTCTATATAATCCTGTTCCAGTACTTCAAACGCTTCTCGCAAAGGAACCTTATATCTAATGGATGATGAAGCCAACTTAATTAAATTAAACTTATGAGTACTCTTTTTCCTTTTCCTTAATTTTGGCGACATTCTGCTGGGCTCGCCCCCAAGTTTGCAGGGTTTCTATAGTGGGCAAATGTGGACATCTAAAAAAAATGCAGAGAAGTTTGCACCGGCCAGTCCAGTTTCCCCAAGCAAAAGCCCATCCAAAACCCACTAAGAGGCCATCTAAGAACCATTAAAAGACTCCCATCAAAATCTATTAAAAAGTCACTCAAAAGACCCACCAAGAATCCTCTCAGAGAGGCCCAAGCTAGGCCCATTGTGCAAATGGCCCATCTGCTTTTTGGGGGGGTCATCTTAAGACTTTGCAACACCTCCCTCCCCAACAAGTCTGCTGGGTGGCAGGAGGTGAAGTAGCAGAAAGTTGTTACTCCTTGGGCTGGGCCACCTCGGGTAGCAGAGGACCCTGGCTAACCGGTTCTAGAAAGGAGGAGGTCGGTTTAAGGAGGAGTCTTCCAAAAAGAACAAAAAAAAGGGGCAGAGAAGAGGAGAAGAGGTGGCCACAGGAAGGAGGGGGGAGTTCCAGCTTTTCTCACCCGGTGGCAAGGAAGAGGAGAGGAAGGGAGGCTTCTAGCCTTCTCATCCCAGCTGCAAGAGGAAGGGAGGCTTCCAGCCTTCTCATCCCAGTGGCAAGAGGAAGGAGGGAGAGGGTCCTGGAGCTTCTTCCCGGGAAAGAGAGCAAGAATCAGGAGAGCCTCCTAGTTTCCCCCCTCTCCATCGGCTGAAGCATCAGAAGAAAAGGAGGAGCAAGGGAAAGGAAAAGAGCAGAGGGTGAGCAGAAGAAAGAAGAGGGGAGAGAGAGAAGGCTGGGTGGGAGTGGCTGCTACGGCAGTCCTCCCCCCATTCTTTGTTTCCTTCAGTTCTCCCCTCCCCATAGTGGTGTTTTCCCCCTTTCACCTCTTCCCTTCTTACCTCTTGTGTACTATTCCCTGTTAAAAAGAAGCAATAGTGAAGAGATCTCCTTCTCCCATCCTTTGTTGATGTTTGCATGTTCCCCTCTTCCCCCGTTTAACTGTGATTTCTTTTATTCTTTTGCATGAAACCGATGTGTTCCTTCTTTCTCTTGTTTTGTGCTTCCTTCTCTTCTTAAACTTCAGTTGCTTGAACCGCTGGAAGCCATGGTATTTTGCCCCATCCTAGGTGGTGAGGGTGGCTAGCTGGTGCCTCCCCTCACTCCTAAAGAGGGCCATCGTTTGGAGCTTGGGTGCCGCCCCCTTTGTCTGTACAGGAACACCCCGTAAAAGGTTCATTTGTATCCATTTTCACACTCCGAACCAAGTGAAACCGGATGGAGGAAGGGTGGAGGCTCGCTACCTTGTGCGTGGCTCTCCATGCTCTTCCCCTTTGCTCAGGTTCAAGAGACCAGGACCCCATTTCCTGCATCTTTTCCCTCTGTTGAAGCTCTCAAGTTCTCATCCGTTCTTGGGTATGGAGAGTGTGGGAAGGGCAACCTGATGCCCAGCTCCCATCTCATCCATGGGGAGTTCTTCCCAACGTCTCCAGATGATGAAACCAGGCCAACGAAGTCATTCGTGGGTCTTGAAGCTGATGGCGGCAACACAACCGGCGGCTTCAGGATGATGAAACCAGGCGACGGAGTTTCCGTAGGTCTTGAAGCTGATGGCGTCAACATAAACAACGTCACCTGAATATGAAACCAGGCCAATGAAGTCATTCATGGATCTTGAAGCTGTCGACGTCAACATAACTGACGTCCCCAGATGATGAAACCAGGCCGACGGAGTTTCCCGTAGGTCTTGAAGCTGATGGCGTCAACGTAATCGACGTCCCCAGATGATGAAACCAGGCCAACGAAGTCATTCGTAGGTCTTGAAGCTGTCGACGTCAACATAATCGACGTCCCCCAGATAATGAAACCAGGCCGACAGAGTTTTCCGTAGGTCTTGAGCTGATGGCGTCAACATAAACGGCGTCACCTGAATATGAAACCAGACCAACGAAGTCATTCGTGGTCTTGAAGCTGATGGCGTCGACATAACTGACGTCCCCAGATGATAAACCAGGCCGACGGAGTTTCCCGTAGGTCTTGAAGCTGATGGCGTCAACGTAATCGACGTCCCCAGATGATGAAACCAGGCCACGAAGTCATTCGTTCTTGAAGCTGTCAACGTCAACATAATCGACGTCCCTAGATAATGAAACCAGCCGACAGAGTTTTCCGTAGGTCTTGAAGCTGATGGCGTCAACATAAACGGCGTCACCTGAATATGAAACCAACCAACGAAGTCATTCGTGGGTCTTGAAGCTGATGGCGTCGACATAACTGACGTCCCCAGATGATGAAACCAGGCCAACGAAGTCATTCGTAGGTCTTGAAGCTGTCGACGTCAACATAATCGCCATCCCTAGAATATGAAACCAGGCCGACAGAGTTTTCCGTAGTCTTAAAGCTGATGGCGTCAACATAAACGGCGTCACCTGAATATGAACCAGACCAACGAAGTCATTCGTGGGTCTTGGAGCTGTCGACGTCAACATAATCGACGTCCCTAGAATATGAAACCAGGCCGACGAATTTTTCCGTAGGTCTTGAAGCTGATGACGTCAACATAAACGCGTCACCTGAATATGAAACCAACCAACGAAGTCATTCGTGGGTCTTGAAGCTGTCTCGACGTCAACATGACCGACGTCTCAAGAATATGAAACCAGGCCGACGAAGTCATTCGTAGGTCTTGAAGCTGATGACGTTGACACGACTGATGATGAAACCAGGCCGACAAAGTCATTTGTGGGTCTTGAAGCCAACAATGCCAATACAACTGATGTCACTTGAAGATAAACTAGCCAACGGAGTCGTTCGCAGGTCATGAAGCAGGTGTCGACAACTTTGACACCCGTCTTAAAGTCTCAAAAAAAATGATGAATGAAAGGGCTGAAATAGAGATGCCCGTCGGATCTACTCTGGTTTCGCCGCCGCCGAGTAGGTGGTAAAAGGACAAGAAAACCCGGCCACGATGAAAACCCGTAAGGGCGTCGTGGGCAAAATTGGGAACCCTGCCACGTGAAAACCCGAAAGGGCGCGTGGGCAAAAGCAAGAAGGGGCTGACTCCGGTGAAAACCCGAAAGGCGCTTGGGTCAGTAATGTGTTTAAAAAATGTGCCAAAAAGTTGCAAGAAGAGGGATTCTATCTATGCTCCCCCAAGTGAACCTTCCTTTTGTTATGCTTTCCCTAAATCTAGAAAGGCACTTTCTTATCAAGCTGTCTTTTGTCATTTATGCTCTCTAGAACCCTAGGTTTAGATATCACTGCACTTGCCTTTTCAAATTCCAAATAAAGTCCAGCCTTGACTTCTTGCCTTGGCTGGCTATTAGATGTCACCTTCAGAAATCTTGTTGAAGCCAGCATGTAGTTTTCCCAGGTTATCATTTTGCAATCAACCAAATCACCTCACACCATCTACCAACATCATGTATGATTGGTGATCGAGTTATATTCCACTCATGAATCTCTCTTTAAATATATATATGTATACAAAAATAGAAAAAAAATGGAGGCTTAAAATAGAGGTGCCTCGCTGGACTTGTTTAGGGTTCCCCTGGACAAGGGTACAAAGAGCTAAAACCCGGTCATGGGTAAAAACCCGAAAGGGTGCCATGGGCAAAATTGGGTACCCCCGCTACGTGAAAACCCGAAAGGGCGCGTAGGCAAAAGCAAGAGGGGTCGAGTTGAGTGAAACCTGAAAGGCGCGCTCAATTCGATAGGAGAAAAAAAATTAAAAAATACATGCCAGAGACAAGCAGACTTCAAGTCTCTAGAAAGGAATCCTGACAGAAGTGGTACCCGACAGTCAAGCTCATCTTCATGTCAATGCCGCTAAAGCTTCGTCATCACCAGCCAAGGTTCATCTTCATGTCAGTGCTAGCTGAAGCTCGCCTTCGTGCCAGTTGAAGTTCGTCCTCATACCAGTCAAGGCTCGCCTGCATGCCAATGCCAGTCGAAGTTCGTCTTCATACCAGTCAAGGCTCATCTTCATGTCAGTGCCGGCCGAAGCTAGTCATCATCACCAGTCGGGGCTCGTCTTCATGTCACTGCTAGCCGAAGCCCGCCTTCATGCCAGTTGAAGTTTATCTTCACGACAGTCAAAGCTCATCTTCAAGTCAGTGCTAGCCAAGGCTCCTCTTCATATTCATTCTAGCCAAAGCTCATCTTCGTGCTAGTCCAAATTTGTCTTCTCGGATTTCTATCTCATATGGGCAAAGTGAAGCTTTGCTATACACGAGGATGCGTCCTAACAGTTTCCGAGTTTCTGGGTGGAGAATGCTGAAGAAATCTGTCGATACTCAGACACAACAAAAATTAAAGAGGAAGACAATAACACATTAATCCAACTGCAAGCGAAGCGGCGCTGATAAGAGCTACAAGATCTCCAAACTACAGTTTGGTTATCATAATCAGTGACAACGATGTGGAAGCAGTTTACCTCCTCCTACTAAGACCTCAACGCTACTACATGCTCAGATTGTGCATGTCCAAGGCGACCAGCTGACAAGATAGTTCAGAGGAAAGGAAGTTTCAAGGCCACTTACCGAGTCCAGAAGGAGTTACCAGTTCGCAAAACAAGCCAGCATGCCCCCATCGGCTCATACAATAGGCCAATGTACCCAATGGACGACTGACCCATGAAGGCCACCAGCTCACATGGCCTTGCCATTTGAAAGAGGCCACTGATTTAGGGCTCTCTCCAGCTCAAGAGCTTCCAAAAATCCTAGTGACAAACGTCCCACCAGGCTATCGACTCTCAGCACCGACAAGAAGGAGGGATGCCGGTTCGTATGTGCTATTGACTCACAGGCCTGTTGAATCACGATGCCTGCGAAGAGAAGATCTACTGACTCATGAGACCCGCATAGTCATAGAGCCAGCAAGGAGATGACTGTCGACTCAAGATGGTTGTCGACTTGCAGGGCCCACCAACTCAGGCTGAGTCAAAGCCTCACGAGTCACAACACTAACAGGCCAGAAGGCTGCCGAATCACATGGCTAGCCAACTCATGAGGCTTGTCGGATCACAGGGCCAGCCGTTGACCAGAAGGGGCTGCCGACTCAGACACTCTGTCCACTCAAGGCGCTGTTGAATGAAGAGTTTTTTCAACTCACAAGAGCTGTTGATTGTCCACTTATCAAAGCAAAGCTCGTTTATCACACGAGCGAGCCCAAGGGATTCCAACTAACTTCGACGTCAACCATCTCAAGTATGAACACAATAGACAAAGTCAAGAAAACCGTCAATACAGTGACGGACCATGAGGCTATCAGTATGGCAACAGTTAACGACCGTCAATGCTGACAAATTGACTCACATCAAGTTAAAGATGAGGCCCAGTTGACGTCGTACGTTGCACCCCGCAGACGCCGCTCACCTCCTCTCGCACCACCCTGCGGGTGGGGGGCATTTGTGGACATCTAAAAAAAATGCAGAGAAGTTTGCACCGGCCATCCAGTTTCCCCAAGCAAAAGCCCATCCAAAACCCACTAAGAGGCCATCTAAGAACCATTTAAAGACTCCCATCAAATCTATTAAAAAGTCACTCAAAGACCCACCAAGAATCCTCTCAGAGAGGCCCAAGCTAGGCCCATTGTGCAAATGGCCCATCTGCTTTTTGGGGGGTCATCTTAAGACTTTGCAACACCTCCCTCCCAACAAGTTCTGCTGGGTGGCAGGAGGTGAAGTAGCAAAAGTTGTTACTCCTTTGGGCTGGGCCACCTCGGTAAGCAGAGGACCCTGGCTAACCGGTTCTAGAAAGGAGGAGGTCGGTTTAAGGAGGAGTCTTCCAAAAAGAACAAAAAAGGGGCAGAGAAGAGGAGAAGAGGTGGCCACAGGAAGGAGGGGGGGAGTTCCAGCTTTTCTCACCCTGGCAAGGAAGAGGAGAGGAAGGGAGGCTTCTAGCCTTCTCATCCCAGCTGCAAGAGGAAGGGAGGCTTCCAGCCTTCTCATCCCAGTGGCAAGAGGAAGGA
Organism: Colocasia esculenta; assembly: GCA_014218235.1. Lineage (NCBI taxonomy): Eukaryota > Viridiplantae > Streptophyta > Magnoliopsida > Alismatales > Araceae > Colocasia > Colocasia esculenta. Next base: position 97,584,604 of record CM024764.1, on the reverse strand, counting down.
GGAGAGGGTCCTGGAGCTTCTTCCCGGGAAAGAGAGCAAGAATCAGGAGAGCCTCCTAGTTTCCCCCCTCTCATCGGCTGAAGCATCAGAAGAAAAGGAGGAGCAAGGGAAGGAAAAGAGCAGAGGGTGAGCAGAAGAAAAGAGGGGAGAGAGAGAAGGCTGGGTGGGAGTGGCTGCTACGGCAGTCCTCCCCCCATTCTTGTTTCCTTCAGTTCTCCCCTCCCCATAGTGGTGTTTCCCCTTTCACCTCTCCCTTCTTACCTCTTGTGTACTATTCCCTGTTAAAAAGAACAATAGTGAAGAGATCTCCTTCTCCCATCCTTTGTTGATGTTTGCATGTTCCCCTCTTCCCCTTTAACTGTGATTTCTTTTATTCTTTTGCATGAAACCGATGTGTTCCTTCTTTCTCTTGTTTTGTGCTTCCTTCTCTTCTTAACTTCAGTTGCTTTGAACCGCTGGAAGCCATGGTATTTTTGCCCCATCCTAGGTGGTGAGGGTGGCTAGCTGGTGCCTCCCCTCACTCCTAAAGAGGGCCATCGTTTGGAGCTTGGGTGCCGCCCCCGTTGTCTGTACAGGAACACACCCCGTAAAAGGTTCATTTGTATCCATTTTCACACTCCGAACCAAGTGAACCGGATGGAGGAAGGGTGGAGGCTCGCTACCCCTGTGCGTGGCTCTCCATGCTCTTCCCCTTTGCTCAGGTTCAAGAGACCAGGACCCCATTTCCTGCATCTTTTCCCTCTGTTGAAGCTCTCAAGTTCTCATCCGTTCTTGGGTATGGAGAGTGTGGGAAGGGCAACCTGATGCCCAGCTCCCATTCTCATCCATGGGGAGTTCTTCCCATCATAGCAAACCCCAAAGGGGCTTTTTCTTCCCCTCCCCGTGGCTAAGGACCGCTGCAAAAGACCCTCTCGGACTGTACAAGTCCTGCCGTATCGTTTCTCTCTCATGAGACTTCGAACATGACGTTTTGGACTTTCGAAATCTGGGCTCGATCCGAGTTCATAGGTCTGTTCTCTATACCTGAAGGATGTTGTCCCCCAAATTTGAGGCCCAACCCCTTCACGGATTTCGAACGAGACCGCGGAAGTCCTGCCGTATCGTTTTCCCGTACGGCGTTGAAAAGAAAGTACCGGACCGCCGTCGGCTGGGCTCGATCCGAGTTCATGAGTCTGTTCTCTTTAACTGAAGGATGTTGTCCCCCAATTTGAGGCCCAACCCCTTCACGGATTTCGAGAACGAGACCGCGGAAGTCCTGCCGTATCGTTTTCCCGTACGGCGTTGAAAAGAAGTACCGGACCGCCGTCGTCTGGGCTCGATCCGAGTTCATGGGTCTGTTCTCTTTACCTGAATGTTGTCCCCCAAATTTGAGGCCCCACCCCTTCACGGATTTCGATAACGAGACCGCGGAGTCCTGCCGTATCGTTTTCCCGTACGGCGTTGAAAAGAAAGTACCGGACCGCCGTCGGCTGGGCCCGATCCGAGTTCATGGGCATGTTCCTCATATCTGAAGGATGTTGTCCCCTAAATTCGAGGCTCAGACCCTTCTCGGATTTGAGAACCGTCCCTAAAGGCTTGCCGTATCGCTTTTCCGCACGGCTTTGAACATCAAGTGTCGGGTAATCATACCCAGCCCCGTTTGAGCTCATGAATGTGGTCTATATGGGTTAAATATCCCCTCCTCCTGATTGATGCTCAGATTCCCCGCGGATTTCGAAAATTATGCATAATTGGGGCGGCCGTATCATTTATGCCTGAAAAGTGGACTGATACGGCAGGACCGATCCGGCAGGACCGATCCGGCAGGCCCTTGCCGTATCACTGCTACAGTACCCCTGCCGTTTCACCCCTGGCGGATTGGCCCTTGCCGATTCGCCCGTGCCGTATCGTTTTGGCTGCCGAATTACTTTGTCTGTTGAATCGAATGGGTTTTGCATGATGATGTTTGAGCATTCAAATGACCAAATGACTTCAATGACAACCAAAGCATATCAAATTTCTTGCATTACCAAATAGAAAAAATTGTGTAACAAATAAAAGAATAAATAAATGAGCATGCAAATTGACTTTAAAAGACGAATAGCACACACCATAAAAAAAAATCTCTTGCAATTTGACTGCAGTCTCGTAGTTCTATTTTGCGTCTTTTATCGGATGTCCCGACTTAGGCCATAAGACCTTCTATTCTGGCGATTATCAAGGGTTTTTCTCTTTTTTAAAAGAGATGTAATTAACGTCGTTGCGATCAGGCACGGCGGGATCTTGGTCCGGACCCGACACTCACTTTCGTTTGACGAAGTCAAACGGTGCGCACAATAGACCCAAAGCCCTCCGACTCTCGGAGGCAACCATTTATTGTCACTTCGGTGACTGGCACGCCCGCGCTGTGCAAATTGCCGATTCATCTCACGTCGCCATTGCTCACGTAGCATTCGATGGGATTTGGATTTGCAATATGCATTCATCTAAGAGAATGAGACCAACATGATAAATAGAACATAAAAAGATTTATTAAAATTTTCTATTTCCACAGCGTGGCACGCCCGGTGGGACCAAACTTCCCTTCATCTCTTCGCCAGAATAGAAAGCCTTGCAGCCTTACTACTCAATACTAACTGTCATTTCTTAACTGGCAGGTACTAACAGAACAATGGCTGGAGTGCGCTTTGGACCCCTGGTTGTCCAAGATCATCCAGTACGCTACCCTTGCCGTACCGACTCGTTTCGGAAGCTTCCCTCCGTTGTGGAGTCCCCAACTTCTTGGGGTTGCGTTCATCGATATCCTGCACCCAGGAGCTGGAATAGAAGCAAAGCTGGAGCTGAACTTGCTCATGAAGCTGGAGTCAAAGAGATTCCTAAGAAGCTGAGCTGCCACGTCCATAACGTGGGGCATGGCAACCAAAACAAGAGCCAGGGAAAAGAACCAACAAACATTTCCAACAGGCAAAAGAGCATGAGAACATTGTCACTCGCCATGCGCGAGTCTCCGATTCAGGGAAGAGTGTGCGGATCGGTGACATGAGAATTTATTTGCAAGCCAAAAGAGCTGAGGCTATACCAGAACGGGTTACCACCCCAGTACCCGTAAAGAACCCCTTTCAAGCCTTAGCAGGCAAGAAGAAGATTATAACACCTTCAAGGGCAAGTTGCCCCCTAGGCCAGTCAAATTCAAACAAGTTTGGAGGCCTAAGAAGATACAAAAGAACAAGATGCAAGAGGCTATACTAAGAGAAGAGATGCCAAAAGAAACAACTGTTGTGGAAGTCCCCAGCTATCGGAGACCACCTCGTGACTTCAGGGCCAAAGTTCGACAGGAGGGGCTGTGCTTATGCCCCTTCCATAACAAGAAGGCAGAGCTTCGAAAGTCTGTCTATACTCCACTTATTCGGGAAAGGTCTCCCGTGCCGGTGCTCTCAGCCACATATGATCGGCAGGGGCAACACATGTCGTGTACAACCGCATCCCCCATCTCGTAATGCCCCGCTGCGGCAAGCGAGAATGCAAAGAGGTAAAGGAGCTCCTCAAGCAGAAGCTGAGAGCAGTACTGACGAGAACAATGTTCCATGCGAACACGATCATGAACAGACCGGAGAGCCAAACCCCGGGTATCAGTTTGAAAGGTTATCCTTTCGTCCTCAAACTTCCCGAAGGATCGAAGAGACCGAAACGGGACATTAAAATCTTTGCATGTCACATGGCTGGCATAAACCGTTACGGAGACTTGCCAACTGATGATGAGGAGCTGGCGGGATTGGCTGAGAGGCCTGCACCCTGACAAGAAGAAGAGCAGCTGCAGCAGCTCTAACAGCTGCGCACGGAGGTGCTAACGCCTCTACAGCGCAAATGACGACAATTGCCGCCAACGTAGTCACTACTCAGAGCAGTGGGGGCAACAATGATCTTCCCCTGCCGCCACCATCAGAAATGACTTCTGGGGGCATAGCGCAGGAGATTCCTCTTGTTGCGCCCCTAGATCCAGCCGTCTTGGAGCTGCTACAACAATATCGACTGAAATCGAAGCGCTTAAGCGTCAAATAAAAGCAAAGAGACTGAGGGACATGCATCCCGAGAAGCTGAGGGCTCAGGGGGATTCCTCAAAGGACCTTAGGGTCAATCGAAGCCTCGGCCCAGCGCACTACCGTGCAACTAGTAAATGAACAGCCTCAACAGTCACCTGTAGCTACTGCTCAGCAGCAACATCCGCAGGCTCAATACCAATTCTTTGCAGCCGCAATTCTTCCAGCAGCCATATCAGCCGCTACGAGACTTCCATGCAGCAACAGTCAATGCCTGCTCACGCTCCTGAGCAGCAAATTGAAAACCAAGAGAGCCGCCCCCGGTGCCACCGGTGGCCATTATCAACACTCCAGATATCAGCCGCCCACTCCCATCCCCAGCCAGTGGACCCTGTCGCCATCAGCAAGTTAATGGTGGAGCAGATGATAAAATGAAGCTCGCCGAGCGAGAAGATGGAGAGCACATGGCTTTTGATGCATATAGGGTACCTTACCCTGCACACCATGCCGCAAAGAGCTGCCTCCAGGCATTACTAAGCTCCAAAGTTTGACAAATCAACGGGCAAGATCCCCAAAAGAGCATATAGCCTACTACATCAATGTGGTGGGCGACCTGGCCGCTGATGAGTCCTACCTACTAAAGTTCTTTGGCTCCTCCTTGACGGGTCTAGCATTTGAATGGTATTCTGGCCTGCCAGCAGGGTCTATATGGACTGGACAGATATGCAAAAGAAATTCAGAGAAAGGTTCTACATTGCAGAAAGGGAGGTTACAGCTACCGAACTCTATGCAACAAAACAAAAGGCAATGATCTGCCTGGATTACATCCAGCGGTGGAGAACCTTAGTATGAGGTGCAAGCGCCCTCCTCACCAAGAAGATGCGGTGCAAATTTGCAAACAGAACCAAGAGAGAATTATTGGAAAGAATGATCGGGATGGAAATTCGTTCATTCGACAAGCTGAATAATGTGGCCCAGAAATTGAAGCCTTCATGGCGAGATATCCCAACAATACATCAATGGAAAAAAGGATAGTCAGCCAATAAAAGCCTGCCGAAAAAGAGGCGAACACTGTCGATCTAAAAAACTTCGAACAACAGAAGGGTGTTGGTCTTCTAGCACCAAGCAAGACTCCAAGGCGAATATATGCTCTCCAAGACAAATTCAGAAGCCATACTCTTTCCCAAGGAGAAAACAAAAACATTGTTGAATGGGCCACCCATTATAACAAGATTACATTTCCAACACCCAAAAGACCCGAGGAAGCTGAAAAGAAAGATGATCCTCTGTTTTGCCCATATCATCAAGTCTTGGGACATAACATAGAGGATTGTTATGTGTTCAAAGACCATCATGGAATCTTTGATCAAGAAGGGGGAGCTACAGATGAGAGAATATAAGGTGAATCCACCTCAACCACATGAAGCCCCTGTCCGACAGCCAACAGCTAACATGGTATCACTATACCAACACTGTCGGAAGAGATTTTTGAAGCTAGTACGCAGATGAGTTATGAACATTACATCCTGGCCTCTGCTAGAATTCAAGAGAATTGGAAGAAGGTGCCTCAGAAGGGAATGATGGAGCCATCTAAACAGCCTACTCCCACAGAGGCACGCTCCAGGGAGATGCCTCAGCCATCTCTGCCAGCTGGCCTCCAATATGGCATCTGGCAAAGTCCCAAGTGCTCTCCATGAAAATACTAGCAACAGAAGGCGGCAGACACCTCTACCATTGTATAGAGGGGGCAGCCCATCACTGAACAATTGCAAGCATTATAGATGAGTCAGACAATATGAGCAACCTAAAAGGCATCCTGTCCAGCTACAAGAATATGTACCTTGGGAGGAGCTAGAAATGATGAAGCTAGAAGAGGCAACTGAACAAGAAATGTCTCAACCCCGAGAAGAGCTGCTCTGGGGCAAGTACCAACAGAGCATGAAAGGAAAAATAGAAGATCCAAGAGGAAGGAGGAGAAAAATGCTTGTTACTCTTTCCTGCAACACTATATCATCCTTGCCAGATATGAACAAACTGGTAAAGGAAAGAGATCAACCATAATTCATGGGGTGAATCAGACCGGATCGTCAAACCCTGAGTCTCTCACAAGATCCAGAAGAAGATGGGAAAACTACCTCTGATGAATCGCACAACTATTCTCAGGGAGAAGCATCTTATGAGATTCCAGAGCATGAGATCCAAGGTATGCAAGCTACACCTCCACTGAAGGTGTACAAAATCAAGAAGCTGGGGGCAAAATACCATCTTTGTTGAGTTCCTAGCATTAAGGGAGCAGTCTGAGTCATCCCATGCTCCTCAAATGGTACGAGAAAGGATTGAACCTGATCCAAGCAATCCCCATCAGTGAGGTTCCAATAGGACCTGCTCAAATATCAAAAAGGAATGCGGCTCTAAGCCTTTGGCTAATATTCCCCGCATACCTGTAGATATCCTGTCATGGTAGATCGGTCGCAAAAATATCAAATGGAGATTGAATGATGAGAAAGCAGATTCAAGAAAAAGAGGCATGCATGTTGGCAGCAAAAAAATGGGAGGCTTGGTCGCAGAATTGCAAATAACATCACCCATCCCAAATTCTACCATAGTGTCGCAGTCGATGCCAACCCACACTGGGGGCATCTTGCTCATGCACCCATATCAAATGACTTCGGAACAATCGAGATCTATTCGACAAAAGTCAAGAGTTTACCTTAAACCCACAAGTTGAGAGGGTGCCCATGCAACCGCCCATACCCGCCCAGGCTTGGCGGATCCAGCACTGGTGAATAGCTTGATGAGGCTGACGGGGATGAGTGGTAGCATTAACGCTACACCCTGCGACAGTGCAGCTCCATGCCCTGGGTTCATGATATACACCAACAAAGGTAATGAGAATGGACCCGTGGCCGACAGTTTTTAGGTCCTTATCAAGTAGGTGCACATATTCAATCGTCTGTCAAGCCCATGACAGAAAGACTAGGCAAACATGGGGTACTTGAAGCGGGCCCCTATATGGCCGGAAGCAATCTCGGCAACTAAATTACATGCCATTTCTCAAGGAGGTGGAGAACCAGCCCGAGACTATATCCGACGGTGGATGAATGTCTGCAGGAAATACAAGCAGCCACTATCTGAAGAAGAGGCTGTCAATATATGCAAGAACACCCTGCAAAAGGAGATTCTAAATAAATGGGTGGCATCGACATCAGAACGTTCGATCGACTGAATAATGTTGCCACTGATATTGAGGCATTCCTCGCCAAGTACTCTTCTGCTGATACTACTGGACAAAGGAAGAGGCATGTCCAGGCTCTAGAAGTTACTGAAGGGGAAGCCAGTTCCTCACTTGACAATTGTCAAGGCGAAGGAAATTCCACTACAAGAGAAGTTGCAGAAGCCTTACTCCTTCCCAAGGATAGACACAGGTTCTTTTTGAATGGGCACAACGACATAACAAAATGTCCCACTCGAGCCTAAAAAGCCAGAAGATATCAGAAGAAAAACGATCCCCGATCTGCTATATCTCATCAGCCGGTGCCATGTTACAGGGACTGCTATATCCTCAAAGATCAAATTGAGTCCTTGATAAAAAAAGGAGAACTGCAAGTGGGCGAGTACCTGTTGTATCCGCCACGATCTCATGGGACTCCAATGCAGTAGAAAAAAAGCATACGACAACTCGCACCGGCCAATGTGGGGCAGATGCATGTTGTAATATACAGCTAGAAAAGTATGAGAAATTCAAGAGGCTCAATGCACAGATGAGCTCGGCACCCTAGAGGCACTTCAAGATCTTCGTCATCACAAGCTACTCTAGGAACATGTGTTGCTCACATATGTAACGTCCATGATGTAAATATTCATTCAAAAAAAAGAAAAATAAAAGAATGACAAAAAAATAGTTACAAAAAAAAATGAGTAAAAAATGATGAACAAAAAAAGAACAAAGGAAGCAGCTTGCTGAGGTGGTCACACCGACCACCCCGCATGAGACCCGTCATCGAGACGGTCTCAATTGGCTCTTTTGGGCCACCTGAGGTACTATTGTCGATGACAGCAGCAAAAAATAAAGAGGCCAGCCATACCGCTAGTCGACTATGGTTCTGAGACAAATAATACCTCAACAAAATTGTGTGTTTTCTATAGGGCAATGATATGATCCCCATGATCGTATGCATCGGGCTTTCACCGCTTATGTGCATATTCATACATGGTTTTTTCTTACCGGATTTTGAGTGCATGTTCTTTTCCGGATCCCTAATAAAGTTGACAAAGGATTTATCCTTATTCCGATGTCATCTAAAAAAAAACTGGCAAATTGTCGATCATATTTTCAAAAGTCATATTTTCAAATCGGCAAGCTTGCCATTCATGATTTCAAAAGAACTCAATTTTAAAAAGTGGCGTCTCGCCAATCATATTTTCAAAAGTCATATTTTCAAATCGTCAAGCTTGCCATTCCGATTCAAAAGAACTCATATTTTAAAAAGTGGCGTCTCGCCAATCATATTTTCAAAAGTCAAATTTAAAATTTGCGAGCTTGCCATTCATGATTTCAAAAGAACTCATATTTTAAAAAGTGGCGTCTCGCCAATCATATTTTCAAAGTTAAATTTTAAAATTGGCAAGCTTGCCATTCATGATTTCAAAAGAACTCATATTTTAAAAAAAGGTGGCGTCTCGTCAACATTTTTCAAAAGACATATTTCAAAACTGGCAATTTGCAATCATGTTTCAAAGTCATATTTCAAAGTGACAATTTGCCAGTCAAAATTACAAATCGATGTTTCGAAATAACGAGGTGTCAATCATATTTGAAATTCATGTTTCAAAACTCAAAATCATGTTTTTTCAAACCGGGACCTTAGCACCCACATGTTAATAAAAAGATCGAGGCCTCTACGCCCTCATAAATTTCAAAATGGGTTTTCTTTGCCCTCATGTTTTTCAATTGGGTCTGTGCCCACATGCTTCAAAATCAGCTTCCACGCCCTCATGATTTCAAATCGGACTTTCACGTCCTCACAATTTTAAATCGGGCTTCTCTGCCCCCATAATTTCAAACTGGGCCTTTGTGCCCACATCTTTCAAATTGGGCTTTCACG